>JADRCD010228016.1:0-45339 GCA_019843815.1 Montemys delectorum
GGGGGGGGTCCCAAGGACTCATTCTCTTGGTTTGTGTGGGCTGGGTGGGGCCTGTTGTTTCCTGGTCATGCCCAGCTGTACCCTTTGGCATCTCAGATGTCCATTTTCTGCAAGACACAAATGGCCAGACTAGGTCCTTGATTTTTTTTTTCCTGCAGCAATTTTATCTCCACTGGAAAGTTAGAGAAATTTTTTAATGACTTTATTATGTTCCCCTCCCATCCCCTTCTTTCCTCTTGTGGAGCTGGTTATAAAACCAAGAGTTGTATACATGTTAACCACATGCTGTCCTATTGAGCCATATACCTAATGGTTCAGTGGACCCAAGTTTAGATCCTAAACACAAAGGTTTGTGTCTATAATCCCACTTCTGGGGAGGTAGAGATAGTCATGTCCCTAAAGCTCATTAGCCCATCAGGAGAGAAATCAAAGAGCTACATGTTCAATGAGAGACTATCTCAAAAAATTGAGACAATAGTTCCTCAATAATTGAGTAAGGTAGTGTTGACTTATGGTCTTCACATGTAAGCACATACGTGTGTACTACCACATGAACACATGTACATGTACACCACACAAACACACACACACAAGCATACATACATACATGCACACATACATATATCTGTTTTATTTTGTTTTGAGATAGGGTCTCATTAAATTGCCTTGAGCTCCCCGTAAGCAAGGTGTGCCTTGAACTTGTAATCGCCTGCTTTAGTCTTATATGTAGATAAGATCACAGGCTTATGCTACCAGACCCAGCATGAATCCCCACTCTGTCTCTCTCTCTCTCTCTCTCCTCTGTCCCCTTCCCCCCACCTCTAAATTTAAGATTTCATTTGTCTTCTCTCTGCCCCTTCCCAGAGCAGAACTAGTGACTGTCTGGGTGGTATGGGGGTGGGCTAGGGGCTGTGCATCCTCCTCCCTGACCATATTCACAGAGCAGTGTTGTTTTAATGAATAAATACCATCTTCTCATTCCTTTTCCCATCTACCTGCCTTCTCTAGTCATGAACTTCTGATTCTTAGTCTATGTGTGGCAGGTCTTGTTGGGGTAGATGCTGGTGGCCACAATAGAGGTAGATGGAAGAGCTGTAACGTGCTTGTGGAGGCCCTTCCTCTGTGTTTAATGAGTTTGGTTGCTACTTCATTGTGATAGTTTTTACTTCAAATTTCTCTCCCCTGTCCTGTAGCTCCTCGTGTGACATAACTTCTGTTTGCAGTTGAGACTTGCTGGTGCAGTTTCCTCTATGTGTGGCTATGACTGAGAGTGGACTCTTTTGGTTTCTACACAGTCTGCTAGACAAACAAAATGAAACGCCACTGTCTTACCCTCTCCCTCTCCCCGAAGTCCAGCTAGAGGGTTTGGGGATGATTTTTCCCTGTGATGACCTTAAGTCTCGACTAGGCTATGCACTGTCTCTTCATTGGCACCTGGAGGCCTGCCTGGGCTTTGGTGACCTGAGGGTTATTGGTGTCTGGTGGGCTGGGCAGAATGCTAATCTGTGTCTCTGCTCCGTTATGGTAGAGAAGAGCAGGGCAAGCAAGCATCTTTAGCTCTTAGTATACCCTCTTAACCACTCTGACCTTGGCGAAAGGGGGCTGTATTTGGGCACTTAGGTCTTCCAGGGCTGGCTACAAAGGGTGGGGAGTGTTTCTGGGTAATTTGTCCTAACAGTCAGTTTGGATTGAGAGAGAAGAGCTGGTAAAAGGAAGACCTGGACTGTCTGGTGGATAGAGAACCTGGTGTGTGTGTGTGTGTGTGTGTGTGTGTGTGTGTGTGTGTATCCATCCATCCATCCATCCGTGTGTGTGTGTGTGTGTGTGTGTGTGTTGTATGTCTGTATCTGTGTGTGTGTGTGTGTGTGTGTGTATATGTGTATGTATGTGTGTGTGTACAGCTCTGGCTACCCTTGACTCTGTTCCTGGTCAGGACACAGGGTAGGGCTGATCCTGGTCCTGCCTTTGCTGGAATGATGGGATTCTCATCCCCACCCCCAGCTTTGTTGTGTGGTCTGGGCATATGGACATCCTCAGTCTGCATGGAAATAAATACTGGAGGAGATTCCATGTTTCTCTCACTCTCCTTTCTCCAGAAGTCAGATCCGTGGATAGCGGCTTACGCCTCACAGGGTCCTTCTCCCTGTCCCTGTGTAGTCTTTTGGTTTAGATTTTTTTTCCTTGTACATTAAATCCACCTGTAGCACTGGAAAAAGAAAAGAAAAGAGAAATCATACTAGCTCTTTGGGACATGTCTCAAAATGGCTCTTTATGGAGTCAGCAAGACTCTTTTCTTTCTTTCTGTGTTTGTGTCTTTGGAATAGTATTGATGCCAGCAGCTCAGCCACTGCACTGTTGCCTGGTTAGCGCTCCAGCATAGGCACTCATAAATACTGCTGTTAGTATCTTGTGGTAAAACAGAAACCCAGTGGGTCCACTTATCTAATCTGAGGTGAGGGTTTACTCAAACACAGAGGGAGGTTTAATTTTTTGGTTAGTAAGGGACACATGCCATCCCTATGGGTTACAGAGCCGTGGCTGTCTGGGAGGTACCCATGCCTAGGGGGTCAGTGGGAAACTCTGGTGTGCAGCCGATAGGAGGAAGGCTTCCAGATGGGGCCACCAGCTCAGCAAGTTTCCGTGTGGGCTTAGGCACCGTTGCTAGTAGGCCCCTCGGTGCCTTTGTGTGAATTAGAAAAGGCGCCCATCTTGTGGGAGGATGTGGTTCTTAGAGCCTGTGACACAGTAAGATGGACCTGACTGGATCTTACATCTTCTTGCCCACCTTCCCATCAGACACCTGAGTTCCCAGGCCCAAGAGTCTATTGCGGCTGGAGAGTTCCTGAAGTAAAAGGTGTTTTTAAACGTGAGTTGTTTTGAACTCTTGGCTCATTGAATTTCTGAATCGTGGCCTTTAGAATCCATTTTTGTTAATCCTTCAGCCAGGTTGGGCCCTCAGGTAATCAAGCAGTTTCTCTAGGCCATGCGGCACCAGGCTGCAGGTCACTGTAGCTAGGTGTAGACAAAATGTGGGGCATCTCTGGATGCTTGGATGTCCCAAGTCAGCCTGGGGATGTCACATTGAAATGGGGGCATCCTTTTAGCATGACTGTCTCTCGTGACCAAGGCCAAGAAAAATAGCACAGAGGTAGGAGTGGTGAGGAACGAAGACAAGTGCCCACGTCTCACAGCCGCACCACAGTCCTTAGGTTCCGCCTGGGGAGAGCGCAGGTCTTATGTAATCAGGTTCTCACACCATGATAATCAGCAATGACCAGGAGATCTGTTCTTTGGGCAGATTTTGGGTCGTTGCAAGAAGATCCAAGTTCCCTTCACCTTCATACTTGATTTGTCTCATCAAGTCTGTGTGTTGCATGCGTGAGAGAGAGAGAGAGAGAGAGAGAGAGAGAGAGAGAGAGAGAGAGCGCAAGTATGTACACATACATGTGGAGACCAGAGGATGACATGAGATGACTTCTCCAATTCCTCTTCATGTTATTTTTTTTTGAGACGGTATCTTTCACTGAACTTGGAGCTTGCCCATTTGTCTAGGCTGTCTGTCTAAGCCAACTCTGGGGATCCTCTGTCTTCATTACCCCAGTGCTGGGATCACAGGTGTAACTACCACAGTTTTGGGGGGGGGTGGGTGGGTGCTGGGGATCTGAACTCTGGCCTTCCCTGTTTACATAGCTAGGGCTTCATGACTGAGCCTCATTTCTGCAGCCTCATGTTTGGGCCTTTTAAAAGCTATTGCTGGGCCCAGTCTGAGGGAATGGAATGGCCGTACAGCACACACTCCCTGGGTCGCTATGCCACAGCATACTTGGGCACTGAGCTGACAAGCTGCCGAAGTGCCCATGGGAAGTAGACCAGGCCCAGAGAATAATTTCCATTTAACTAATTATTATTCTTACTCCAATAGATTTGAAATCTATTTAACTTTTCAGGGTCTCCTAGCCTTTTAAGTGTTTCAAGTGTACTCTCTCTGATAGGTTACCTTTTCTCTCCCTGTAGGCTATAATTAGTGTCCTTTACACAAAATTGGCTTAGAATTGGATTTGGAGAAGATAAGAATCAAATTACCAGTATTTATCTTGTAAATTCCAAAAGATCTACTTAAGACACTGTATTAAAAAAAGAGAGAGAGAGGGAGGGGGAGGGAGGACAATTTTGTTCTATGGAAAAGCAAATTCCTTGTGGTGTGAGCAATCCATGGACATTTTAATGCTGTATTTCCAAAGTTCCCGTGCAGAAACCTGAAACTGCCTCTTCCCATGCCTCTTTTTTTGTTTTGTTTTGTTTTGTTTTGTTTTCAGTTGAACATCTGAAATATGTTGCTGAGCTTTGAACAGCGGAGAGATGTGGTCTCAGCTTTCATTAAAACTCGGGGAGTTTGGCTGATCTGTTATCTCTGTCTTGTGGTGAGATGCACAAACCTCTAAAGTATCTTAAAGAGATAGGCATACTTTTTAAATTAAAAAAATTGTGTGTGGAAAAAAAATTGTGTGTGTGCGCGTGTGCTCCCCCCCCCCCCGCGCGCGCGCTTGTGTGTGTGTGTGTGTGTGTGTGTGTGTGTGTGTGAGAAAGTCAGAGGACAGCTTGGGCATCGGACCTTGCCTTCCCTTTTGATTGACGTGTCCCTTGTTTGCTGCTGTGTATACCAGACTAGCTGGCCTGAGAGCATCCAGGGGTTCTCTGGGATACATCATACCACCCACCCCTGGTAACATTTCCCCGGGGTGGGTGGCAAGGGCTTTACTCACCAAGAAAATAGACACACTTTATATTAGCATTTGAAGTTAAAAGCTGGTGGGGACCAGATCTTGGTGGGTCGGGCTGGTCTTCTGTGTGCCCATTTACCCTGTAGACGTCATGGTGTTCCTTTGCACAGGCTGTGGAGTTTGAAGATGCCTGTGTTAGAAACAATATCAGTGTTTACAGCACTTGCTCAAAGGTACTGGGTGGAGAGGGCCTGAGGAAAGTGTTCATTATCTGGCTCGAAATATGCTCTGTACTCCACACATCTTTTACTAAATTGCCTGGATGGCGTTGAGCTCTTGAGCTTTCCTCTGTCAAGTCAAGTAAGGCGATGTCCCCATCATGCGGCAGTGGCGTGCTTCTGTGACCACCTACCTTCTGCGTGACTTTCTGGTTTAGTAACGTCATTGAGTTTCCTAGCCTAATTCTGTCCTTTTTTGGTTTTGATGAGAATGCTGGATACCAAAGGGAGAAGGGGGGAAAAAAAAGGCAAATTCTCTAAAAGGAACAAAAATATGTTTTGTGAGCAATTCTACTTCTGGATATCTACCCAGAAGAACTCAGGCAGGACTTTGAATAGATACTTGGACACCCCTTGTCACCTCAGTGCTATTCACAATAGCCAGAAGGTGGAAGCAGCCCACGCACGCTTAGCGCCACATGGGTTCGCAGACAGACTGTGTGGAATACTATTCAGCTTTAAAAAGGAAGGACATTCTGGTTCGTTGAATAACACAGATGGTCCTTGGAGGCGTGATGCTAAGTGAGATAAGCCAGACACAAAGGACACATATTGTATGGCTCCCTGTAGCTCAGATACCAACGCTATATGACGTAAGCTCATAGAGACCCAAAGTAGAATCGAGAGGAGAGGAGCGCGTGCTCTGTGGGGACAGAACTTGAGTTGGAAGGCTTGTGCTGTTGGTTTCAGAGTTTTATGCGTGCACCAAATGGCACTGAACTGCGCACTTTAAAACAGTTCGGAAAAACCTCCTGATTTTATGTTGTGTGTATTTTTGCTATCATAAAAACGTGTGTGATGCTAATTGCTACACCTGGTGCTTGAGACAAAAGTTTCTTAGAAAATACTTAGGGCATCATGCTATAAAAAAATCCTCTTGCTAGTTCACAAAAGCACATGGGCATATCCCCCCACCCTCCTTCTCCCTCTCCTTCTCTCTCTCTCTCCCCCGCCTCCACACACTCCGGTTAGTTATCACCCCCTCTTATACTGTCCTTTAAACATCATTGTTATTAGCACATTTATTACTGTTGTTGGTTTTTGTTTTGGTTTTTTGGTTTGTTTTGGTTTTTTGGTTTTTCGAGACAGGGTTTCTCTGTGTAGCCCTGGCTGCCCTGGAACTCACTCTGTAGACCAGGCTGACCTCAAACTTAGAAATCCGCCTGCCTCTGCTTCCCAAGTGCTGGGATTAAAGGCATTCGCCACCACTGCTCAGATTGCTATTGTCTTTTAAAGTCAGTATTTTGCCGTGTAGCTCAGACTGACCTTGAATTAATTGTGATCCTCCTGCCTCAACGTCCCAAGTGCTGAAATTATAGGAATGCCTTGCCAGGTCTAGCAAATTAAAACATTTGTTTATGGTACTGGACTGAACCTAGGGCCTTGTGTGTGGTAAGCAAATGTGGTACCATGGAGCTATATTCCTCACCTCCTCCACCTCTCTCTGAGAATAGGGGAAGCAGTTTTAGTTGTTTTGAGGTGCTGGGGATTGAACCTATGGCCTTGCACGTGTTGGACAAGCATTTTAGCACCCAGCTGCATCCCCAGCCCTTGCTTTTTTGGCCAGTTTGATCAGATCTGTTGGTTACAGCATTTGAACTGTCATTTGTGTCTATGTATAGCAAACATACACAGCATACACCATAGGAAAGTATGTTATTATCTCTCAGGCCACACTGACTATGTACTTGGTCTCTAATAGAATTCTAATTGGATTTCTATATTTACTCCTTGTTCTGGTATTTTTAAAATGAAACATTTTTGTTTGCTTGCTTTTGTTTCTTTCTTCTTCTTCTTCTTCTTCTTTTTTTTTTTTTTTTTAAGACAGGGTTGGTTTCTCTTTGTGGCCTTGGCTGTTCTGGAACTCACTCTGTAGACCAGGCTGGCCTTGAACTCGGAAATCTGCCTGCCTTTGCCTCTGAATGCTGGGATTAAGGCATGTGCTACCACCTCCAGGCTGTTTTGCTTTCTGAGGCAATGTCTTACTATGCAGCCCAGGCTGACCTGAAACTCAGGGATCTGCCTGCTTCTGCTTTCCTAGTACTGGGATTAAAATTGTGCTGCACCACCCTAGACCCAGCCTTTTTTTAACCCCTAAATAATTAAAAAATATATATATCCTTGGCTTCTTTAGAAAGGACATTCAACCCAGTTTGCAAAGCTGCAAGAGAGATTTAGGAGAGTTTAGGTTTGGTCCCTTTGTGTGCCGGCCTTTGGCTTACATTCCCCGCCCGCCTGTGATAGGGCTTACCTATCCTACAACCTGTTGCAAATTTAGCCTGAGATTTTCGTGAGTTTCAGAGCAGAATAAACCTCCCCTCCCTAGCTTTTTTGCTCTTTCTTCTCCATTTGATTTCCACTTAAATGAAAATGTAAAAACTCCCAGAGAAATGCAAAGCAAACAACCACCAAATTCCCCTCCGCCCATTGTAGTTAGAACGGAAGGACTGAAGGACGAAAATTAGACCGAGTCCCCTCCCCAGCCTCCCTGTGCCCCCAAGGCAGGGATCAGCAAGCAGCCTCATTTTGGGCTTCTGGAGGCTCAATGGCCAGCCTGTGTAGGTATGGGGCTCACCATATATATAGTACCGGGTGTGTGGGCGCACTTGTGGGGAATCTGAAAAAACATCATTTGGCATTTCTAGGTTTATTTTAATCTTACAACCTTTAACGCCAGACACATAGCTGCTTTCCCACTTAATGTAACTATACATTGATTGCTTTTAATTAGTGTTGGATCTTTCTTAGTGTTTCACAGCTTGGGATATATAAAAAGTCTGACTTAAATTAAAAGAAGAAGAAAAAGAAGCAGCTAACTCTTTTGACAGTCTCTTGAGTCTAAAGAGAAGCCAGCACTGGAGTCCTAACCTCTCTGCCTCTTCTTGAGTTGTGTGGGCAGTGGAGCCCAGGAAGAGGGCAGAGGACATTTCCTCTTCAGAACTTAATTAAGCACCTGTACTGAAATGAAGGTGGAGAGGGGCCCCATTATCACAGCATAGGCCATTGATGAGCCATCGTGCTGGAGAAGTGGGGCCTTGACCAGAAGAAATGGATGGGGTCTTTATTCCTTCAACACTTAGGGACTGCTAAGGCTCACTTATGGTTTCTGAGGCAGGATTTTGCATGTTTGCTCGCAAGCCTCTGTGGCCCTGGCGAATTCTCCAGTAAATATTTCAGACATCCTCAGGCCTGCTTTCCTCTCCCTGCAGTAAATTACATATTAAAGTAGCCTGGTAACTGAGCACTGGTTGCTGTGAGATAAGGCCTGGGAAATCAATATGTTTGCCATGTGGCTGCTTGTTTATGACACCTGCCTCTAGAACAGTTGAGCAATGTTCTGTTTGTTAAGGCTGCATTTCAGAAGCCAGCATCCTCCTAAAACACCCGAGATCTTAACGGGGGAGAGAGAGGTGCCGCACAGATATCGATTTTAGTTTTTCCAAGAGTGGAATTAGGCTTGGAAACAGTGCTCACAGCCCATGACCCCCCACCAACCTGTTGGCCCCAGCATTGTCAGCACAAAGGGAGGATGATCTTCTGTCGTGTGTGTGTGTGTGTGTGTGTGTGTGTGTGTGTGCGTGTGCGCGTGTGTGTGTGTGTGTGTGTGTGTGTGTGTGTGTGCGTGCGTGTGTGTGTAAGCTATTTGTATATAAGCATCTTACAATGTTGCATTGTGGTCAGTTGACAGAAGTCATGCAGCCTGGAATACAGAATATAGGCGTGCAAGTGTTGCTTAGATTTCTCTCTTCCACTTCTGTTACCTCCACCCCGTCTGATCTTCCCAGTTTAAAATAAGAAAATAGCAGCTGGGCAGTGGTGGTGGTGCATGTGGCTGTGTGTGCCCTCAGGAGGCAGAGGCAGGCGGATCGCTGAGATGGAGGCCAGTCTGGTCTACAGAGTGAGTTCCAGGACAGCTAGGGCTATACAGAGAAACCCTGTCTCGAAAACAAAACAAAACGAAACACCCAACAAACAAACCAAACCCAAACCAGAAAAACCCTCCAAAACCAAAATAATACAACATGAAAACACAGGAAAGTGAGCACACCAATCTGTCCCAAAGTGAGGTTTGCCCCCACCCCCTTCCTCCCTCCCTCCCTGTCTCTCTTCCGAGTCAGGGTCTCATGGAGGCCAAACTGGTCTCCTATTCACTGTGTATACCATGGATGACCTTGGCCTCCTCCTGGTCCTCCTGCTCCTTCCCCAACTCACTGAATTATAGGTGTGTGTCACCATGTCTGATTTATACGGTGCTGGGGATTGAACCTTCATGCATGCTAGACAAGCACGAAGAATCTTACCAAGATGTAAGTCTGGCTGTTCTGGAACTAACTACGTAGACCAGGCTGGCCTCAAACTCAGAGATCCTCCTGCCTCTGCCTCTACAGTTCTGGGATGCCCTGCTACTTCTAGCACTGGTAGTTTTTAACAGTAGATAAGACTAGCTTTGTGACTAAACCTGCTGGGGAACAATGTTTTTGTCTATTTGCTTTGGTTATTTTTTTTTTTTTTTTTTTTTTTAAATCAGGTCTAGCTGTTATTGCTATGGCTGGCCTGGAAGTTGTGTAGTGTAGGCTGGCCCCAAACATCTCAAATTTACTATAGTTACCACCCGCCTTAGCTTTCTACAAACTGGGATTACAAGAGGGAGCCATCATGCCCCCTCCAGACAAGGATTCTTAAAGCCATTGAATAACAGAACACCTCAAGGAAGCAAAATGTTAGTGTGAGTGTGCAGGCATGGTTATACGTGTGTTGGAGGGGGAGGGTGTATGAGGCTAGCAGCTTGGGAGAGAGAGAGGAAGATGGCAGCCTGGGTCCTCAACGCTTAGCCTTCCATTTTGTGAAAGAGTAGTGTCCATACATTGCCCCTTGTTCATCTAAGTGATTCAGAAGGAAGACGCGTGTGCCTCCACAAACTTTGAGGGAGCCACTGGATGTCAGACATAAAACCTGCATTGTGTCAGTGTGCTTGGGTGTGCCAGCAGAACACACCCCATGGTGTTCTGTAACTTTCTAAGAAGCATGCGGCTTTCTCCACCTTGCTCTCTGTGTTCTGCCACTCCGATGAACAGACAGGCTTTCACTGTTTCATCGCTTTGCCAAAAAGTGAGTTAAATGTTTAAAGAGAAACATGGCCTTCTCACAGTGCACACCAGAGGCAGCTACAGCTTAGGCGGATGCCCAGAGTGTGCAGTCTTGTGGATGGGGGTTGGGCTGGGGGGACATGACCGTCTCATGACACTAATATATTCTGAGGTCTCATGGTTGTGTTTGTGGGTTTTTAAATCCAGATTGACAGATTCACCTTAATCAATAGTGGCAAAATGTCTCTTTTCTTTCTTTCTACTTTCCGCAGGATGGTAGGTGGCCTATCTCATCATCTTTCTGCTGACCCAAATAGGAGGGAGATGGGATAGGGTAGGAGAGCTGGGTGAGTTGAGCAACCTGCTAGGCCTGCGCAGCTGGGGAGCTAGAAATTAAAGAAAGAACATGCCCTCTTCCTTAACCACTGGACAGATCCCTGTTCCTCCATACCAGGCATGGTAATTGACCTATTTTAAGCAGGTGAACGAATATTTAATATTTTTTGTCTAAATTTTGTAGATCTCGCCTATCTGGATGACAAGGTGTTTGAAGTAAGATTGAGCTGGACAAGTATGACACACTCCATTTCAGGGAAATGTAGTCGTACAGTAATGTTGGGGTGTTGGCAAGCTGGCCCTTTTCTTCTTGAGTCTACTCAGGGAATGCTGGAAACAGATGGAACCCCGTGAGAATACAGTGGTTCGGGGAGAGTTGTGGAGGATGACTGAGAATTGAGTAAATGGCCTCCTTCTTTCTCTTTGGGGGTCAAACCCTGGGCTCTCTGCATCCAACGCAAGCATCCTTTCAACCCAGCTACATCCCAAGCCCACACTGATCTTTCTGATGGGCTCTTTTATGAGATGTGACACACTGTGCTTCATGGAATTACTAACATTTCAGGAAACTGGGATAGTGATCAACTCAGAGTGAGGCCGGATGATGTCACACTCCCCGGTCTCAGAAGAGCTACCTTGGGTACCTAGTCAGAGCTTGGGGGTGTGGGCCGCCCCAAAGTCCTTTCTAATGAGATATTCACATGGGCCTGAACTCTGGGGACTCAAAAGACACCGGCAGCAAGGAGCACTAGGAATTGGTTTGTGTTGTTCTGGTTTGGGCTTTGTATTATCTTCTATGCCAGGATTTGGAATGCTTGCCTATGATTCAGCTCTCCCTACTCGGACAACTTAACCATGATACTTTGTTGCTGAGTCTGTAAGATACAGGCTCATCTGTTTAACCAAACTTCTTTTAGAGGTGTGACAGAAATCTGTGACTGAACAGGACAACACTGAGCTACACAAGGCTAAATTTTGGACTCAAGATGAGTGTCAGGCAATAGTCTGGCTACTTGTTTTTTTTTAAGCCTGCAGCACCTGGTATTCCCAGGTGGTCTCCCATCCAAGTACTAACCAGGCCCCGACCCTGCTTAGCTTCCAAGATCAGACGAGATTGGGTGCGTTCAGGGTGGTATGGCCGTAAACGAGTTTGGCCACTTTTGAAACTGCATCCTGTACCACCCCCTCAAGTATTGTAATATCAGACTCCATTTGAATGAGACTCTGCCCCTGTGAGAAGGGCTTGATACTGTCTAATTGGTGAGGTCATAGTGGGGATCACATTAAAAAACCCACATATACATGGACTGGATAGATAGCTCATCTATTGAGAGCGCTTACTGCTATGTTAGAGTTGCTAGCACCAAAACCAGGCGGCTTATGCAACTGCCTGTAGCCCTGGTTTCATCGGAATCAATGCCCATCGGCCTCCACAGGAACCAGGACATACATACTACACAGAAACTCATGCAAAGGTGTATAAGAGTGCGTGTTGGGTGCACACATGCAAACGCGCAAGTAAACCAAATGTCAAAAAAATACATGTGTGTTTATCTTTCTCGATGTTACTGTAGTACAAGGTAAATTGTTTGTTTTCCAAATCTTACCTTGGCAGCAGAAGATCTGAGTTTTTTTCTTTGTATTTTTCATGTTGTGGCGCATATGGAGATGTATATGTTTACTTGTTTCTTAGGATGTATGTATGTATGTATGTATGTATGTATGTATGTGATGAAGGAGGAATTGCTATGCCCCTGGGAGGGGAGAATGGGGGTAATGCTCTCCCCAATGCAAAACCTTTTCTTCATGAAACTAGTGATGCTCTACCAACCAGACTGACCCATTTTCCCTGTCCACAGCCTCAGCGTTAAAGACCTCTTTCTGCTGGGATGGTCCTCTGGGCTCTAGCATTGGTAGTGAATTCAAAAGCAAAGGCTAGGACAGGACCACTCATAGACCTCTGAGACAAGACCCCACAGCTGCCCTGCCCTGCCCTGCCCTGCCCTGCCCTGCCCTGCCCTGTGGGTTCTCGGTGGCTTTTCTTTTCAAATGGGAGAAACAAATCCTTCAAACAAACTCTGAGGAGAAGGTGTTTCCTCCTTTGGCTGGAAGGGACTGGGGAGTTGCTGGCAGCCTTGGGTTGTGGTCTTGGGAGCCGGGGGAACTGCTATTCCTAATGTGCACTTGGCTTTTTATGCATGGACTGTCCTCCAGCTCCTGGGCAAATTTCTCACTCCCGGGTTTTCAGGAGAAAGGTTTGTCATCTGTCATCACCCTCCTCATCCATCACCGCAGACGATGGGGAGGCACTGCCTACGCTGGTGGGTAGGTGAGGGAAAAGGGTATACGCAGTTTTCCCTTTCTTCCAGGTACAGCTCCGTCCAGCCAACCCCCTCCACCACCTGCCTCCCACTTTGCTTATAGCAGAGTGCATAGGCCTGGGCTTCAGGGATCATTCTGGTGTGCGCAGGCAGAGGGATATGTTTTGCTGATAGCCCTCGTTGGTCTTGTCATCCCGTGGTGTGGTTGAGTAAGAGGTAAACAGCCATTTAATTATTTATTGGGTGCCTGGAGGATTTTATAGGCAAGAAAGCTTAGGGCAATTGAAGAAAAGGGAGGCCAAGCCTGGAGCTTCTTGTGTGGCTCCCTGTTGGAGATTGGCACTTTAAAAAAATTTTTTCATCTTTGAAAAATTCTTTTGGTGTATATTTCTCTGGGTGGACATCTGTATGGGCACCTGCAGAAGTCAGAAAAGGGTGTCAGATCCCCTGGAGCCAAAGGTACGGGCATAAGCCGTCTAATATGCTTTCTGGGAACTAAACTCTGGTCTTGTGCAGGAGCAGCAGGCACTCTGACCCCACCTCCACCCCAAATCTCTCCAGCTGAGGCCTGATGCTTCAACTCATGCTGGCATGCCAGGTATCCTGGCATGGGAGTGACGATTGAACCACCTACAGGTCCTTCCTTGTTGATCAATCCCAGGCACCCCGCCTACCCGTCTTTAGGTCTTGCTTTTCTCCATGGCCGGAGTCACCAGATGGCACGTCATGTATTGATCATTATTTTTACTCTGAAGCACACAGCGCTGTGGTTATTGATGGTTAGAGACTGGGGCTAAGAGAACCTCGAAGTCATTGAGAGCCTTCTCCCATATTGTGGGAAGCAGGCATGAGAGTAGAGATGGTGTGGAGTCCAGATTCAGCTAGGGACAGCTTACATGAGAGGGAGAAGGGGAATGAGAAATGCTCAGAGACTAGATGTTGCCAGACTTAGCCATTGTCTGAACAGTCTGCTGACTCCTTTCTCTTAAAGAAAAAGAAAGAAAAAAAGAGAAAAAAGAAAAGAAAAGACAAACATTTCTTTTTTAGCATGTACCGTCTGGGAGAATTAAAGAAGTTTGGGTGGCTGTTTTTTTCACTTGGGCCAAAGAGGCTCAACCTGCAAGTGAGTTTTAGTGACCAGATGTAACAGCTGGGGCAGCCTTTCTTCTCTTTGCTTTCTGTGAACCTTCCAGAGAGTGAGGCCCCTATCTCTTGGGGGATTAACTCCTTGTGGCTCCAGGGTCGTTGGTCCTCCCCCGGGCCGGGCCGGCGTCAGTATCTAACCCTCTCTGCAAACAGGATGTTTTCTCGGCCTCTTATCAGATGGCACTGGAGATGCGTGGTGGAGATAGAGGTAACGATTAACTCATCCTGAATTCCTTTCACGAGCTGAGGCCCCAGACCAACTTAACCCCTGAGCCGAGGGAGGCTTTGACAGGAGCAAAGCAGATTGGGACTCTGTCTCAGAAGAAAGTGTAAGGGGGCTGGCTGGCTGTGGGGTTGCCTGCTCAGGCAGCACCCCCACCCTCACCCCATCCCACCCCCACCCCAGCCCTGCCCTGCCCATGGGTTTTCAGCTCAGCAAATCAAAGAGAAATTGACAAGCCATTCTTTCCTATGTGGGGGCTATATAATTGATTTTGTGGGTTAACCACTCCGGTGTCTTTATTTTTCTCACTCCCTTGATTCTTCTTTGAGTAGCACTGGGACTAAGCGGTCCAGTTTGTGCATGTTTTTTTTGGAGAAGCAGGAGGAAGGGGTAGAAATCCATTTAGGCAACCGTGCAGTCACTTTCTGGCTGGCACAGAAGTTTAGATTTTGTTTGTCTGTTTTATCCTAGGCTGCACCCACCCGTGTAGAAAACTTGGGACTAACTACATTCTGATTCCAGTGAAGAGTCCCTGCTCAGGAGGCTAAAAAGACAGACTGAGAACAGGGAGTGGTCTAACATAGTTTTACAAGTAGACACCAAGCATGTGTGAGCCTGCAGACACAGGCTGCTAGGCTGGGAAGGACCCAGATACCTGGGGAAACATGCCAGCCCTTATGCCTGACCCCCTTAATTCGAGCAGTTCTCACTGGTTTGGGGCCAGGCCGTGTCTTCCTTGCTTGCCACTCCTTAAGAAAGGAAAGATGGTTCAGAGCTGCAGGCCCTTGGCACTGGGCTCTGTGCAGACTCCTTCCGTTTAGTGACCACTGGCCAGCACACTTTTTAGTTATATCTGAAGCCACAGAGAAAGGTGTGTCTCTTATCATCTGGACTTCAGACCCATCTAACCACATGCAATGACAAGAAGTCCGTCAAAGCACCAGAGAGTTTCTCATTGCAGGTTCCCTTGAGATCAAGGCTGGTTACCGCTCTGAAGCCCTACTTCCCGTCTGTAGCCTCTTTGCAGAGCGGGTCTGCATTCTAACCCAGATCTTAGCCATCTACCCACACGGAGAAGAAACATTTGCAAAAAAGTTAGACCTCTTGGTGAATTTGGCACCTGTAAGGTGAACACAGCGGTGTGGGTAGAAAGCCATTTGGATTAATCAGCCTTCGTTTAATCTTGTTATCTGAATGTATTTCAGGTTCTTAAAAAACATATGAGCTAAGGCTGGCCGGTCAGCCTAAAATTCTTGAGTTAATTCTGTGGGGTTAAAACCTTGGGTGGGGCTATGCTTTGGGTGGAGTTGGTTTGAAAAAAAAAAAAAAGAGGTGTGGGATATCTATGTAGGTTTCAATTAAGGCCTAGATCTGGGTTGTGTCTGGGTTTCTTGTTTGTTTATAAACTGTGCTTAGGTGAGGTTTTTTTTCCACTTCCCCTCCCTTGCCATCTCTCTTCCTTCTCTTATCCTAACAGTCTCATAGGTAAACTTAGAAGAAAGACAAATACTTCTCCAACTGTCACCGAGGGTGCCATAAAAGAGGCATTTGGACAGCGGTTCTGCAAGGATTCTCGTCTTTGCTCAGAGTTAACACAAAGGGATTGGGGGTAGCCCCATCACCAGGGGGGAAGACGGTTTTTCTTCATTTAGCTTTTAATTGCTTTCTTTCACTTTTATGTATAAAAGATTGTCCATTTAATTAACTCAAGAATGCAATTTCAAAACCACTAATGCTTTACACATGATAGCTTTTAAAATAAAACTAGCATTCTAATATTGCATAATGTTTTTCTCTCCTAACACTCCACCCGGCACCACCCTCCACCCCGCCCGCCTGTATTAACCTTTAACAGTGCAGGATTGTTAGAGGAAAACTGCTGTTCCTCTTCTTGGTGTCTCCCCACCTTCCCTTCTGCCAGGGGGACACTCTCAGCAGTGCCACATCGGTGGTGGCACCCTTTCTGGAGCACTCGGCCACTTCTGTAAGTGCATTGGGAGGTGCTTTGTGTCTCCCTTCCCGTGACCCATTCTACATCAGAATTGGTAATCTTTGGGTGTCACTGTAGCCCCCACTCCTTCTTCTGCCTTTTAAGAAACATTGCTGTTTCTGAATGCCTTATGTGGAAAATTAAAAAGAAAAAGAAAAAGAAAACCAACCCCCCCCCCCCCAAAAAAAAAAAACCAAACAAACTCCAACTTACCCTCTGGTTCTCTTAGGCTATGTAATTAGAAGAAGCCTGTTTGTAAATCGACAGATGTGAAGTATCTCTGATTCCACTCTGTCTTTATTAAAAGAAAAAAAAAATAACTACATTTTTCATTATTTGGTGTGCATGCATGTGGGTAGGTGCACATGCCATTTGTCACCACGAGGGTCCAAGGATCAAAAAACCCAGGTTGTCAGGCTTGGAGGCAGGTGCCTTCAACCTGCTGAGCCATCTCGTCTTGGCCAGCTCTCCTCTCCTCTTTCTTGATGGAAAAGAGATTCTGGCTCCTCCTTATCTCTTCTTACTCCCTTATCACTTTAAGAAATGTTGTGAATGTCTCAAGCCCTTGGCATTTTCTAAAAGCCATTTTTGATCAGTGTTTGGTCCTTGTCCTTGCTACCCTTGCCTGGAGCCTCTCCCTCCTCTCCTCCTTTCTTTTTCCTCCTCATCCTCCTTTTTCTTCTCCCTGCCTCCTTTGAAGGCAAGATCTTACTCTACTTCCAGTCTAGCTTGGAACCCATTACAGACAAGAGCCTGCAAACCTTCCTTCCCTGGACGCCCCCCCCCCCCCCAGTGCTCGGATCACAGATGGGTGCCATGGTGCCTGCCTCATCCGAGATCTTACAGGTTGGTCATGGAGCCCAGCCCAGCCCTTCTACCTCTGACCTTGTTCAACGGCTGCATCTTGCAGCCAGACTTGGAAAGGGGCGGGGTGCAGAGGGAGTGGAATCTTGGTCTTCTTGCAGGGATCTCGGGGTGCTGAGGACATCGCCTTGCTTTGCTTTGCCTCTTGAAAATGAGAGCTAAGCCTATGGGATCCCTGATAGGTCAGTGACTTGGACAGAGTCGTGCCCCCCACCCCCAACATCCAGGGTTCAGAGCTAGCTGGAGCACCCAGGGCTCAGAGGGACCCAGGACTCAGCATTTCACTTGCCTGAAGCAGCTGCTGTTTATTTCTGACAGTGCCAAGAAAAGAGCATTTTAAACCTAAGGACACATTGTGAAACCTTTCGAATCCAGGGCTATTGTAACCTTGCCATCTTCTATCCCCACTCCTGGGAGGGGAAATTCAGTGTTTGCTGGCAGGTAGGATCTACTTTGCGAAGAGCCCTTTTCTCCTGTGGTGCCTTTTCTCTAAAGTACATGGCATTTTCCAGCCAACCGGTATGGTCTCCATGCTGTATTTTTGCAAGAGCAATTGAGCAGCTAGTAGATATTACTGAACGATATATTTTTTTCTTTTGCTGGGGTAGGTATCTGGCTTAACACTTTCCCTGTGCGGGGCCATACATATGCTTTGGGAGAATCCTGTGTTTTGGATTTCGTGCCATGATGGCAAAAAGGACCCGGAACAAATGTTTTCCGATGAGGATCCGTACTATGGTTGGGTGTGTAGGGGTGGCTAGGGACACCTAGAGCATGTTTTTGTTGCTGTTCATGTTGTTGTTGTCCACCGTTTGTGGAGAGCAGATTTTCAGATTAACCTGGTATGAATTCGGTGAGCGATTTGAGAGTCATGGTTTCCCCTAAAGCCTGCCTGCCCTCAGAATGAGATTCCCATCTCCTCTTACCTTTGTTTTTACAGCTATTGCTGCTTTGTCCTTAGCAAATAGTCTCTGTAGAAAAGGGGGAGAATTTTGCTTGTTGTCTATGAGCCGAAAGGCTGATGGGAACCCTGTGTCTCGATCATTCATCAGTTCCCAGGTTTAATTCATTGAGCTATTTAAACTTGGCTGTGTAAGACAGCAGCCCCAAAAGGGCTTTTTGGTGCCAGCTTCAGCTCTGGGACCCCAGGTTTGGACAGAGGAGACACAGAGCAGCTAAATGTACAGAACCTTTCCTGCCATTAGAAAGCTATTCCTGAGTCTTAGAATGCCCACCCTCTCCTGCCTCTAAGGGTTCTTTCTTCTTGTCCTTTTTCTTTAAACAAACAAATAACAAACAAAAAGCCCAGTGTGCATGTGTGAGCTAACGTCTCTGACCGCTGTGGTGGCCACAGCACCTGAATTTTATAGAATTGATGACCAGCAGGTCTGCGTATTGCTCTCTCTGCCTCTTGATTTTGGAAGGAGTTCACTTTAATATTGTGGTGAAACTTGGCAGTCCTCTTGAGATACATAAGCCATTAGGAAATTGCCAGCGGGGCCTGATGAAGGTTCATGGCAGAGGTGGCTCCTTTCTTCCTTAGATCTGGAGAGGTGGCTACATACAACCTCCGAACTAAGGAGTCAAGACGCGTACGTGGCTTCCTTCAGGTCTCTAGGATAGGTCTCATCATCCTTTGTGACAGATGAGAAACTTCATTTCTACTCATGAGAAGTTCAAAGTGGTTAGATATTTAGCCTATGCTTTGACGCTGGTAGCTAGAATTGAGACTTGGGGTTTTTTGATTGCTTAGTCCGTCGATGTAATGCATGCTCGTATTCCCCCTTGGTATTGAGATGGACAGACTAGAGTCCAAGGCAGGGCCACCTTTACCATCAGACTGCGGTTATTCTTTCCCCCCTGAGTTGGTGGCAGTGGGGTGCAGACTAGATTCGGCTTACTGCCACTAAGTAGCAGCCTCAGGCATCCTTTTATAGAGATCTCTGTTAATCCGGCTTTTAAACTTTCAGAATGATGCAGAATGAAACAGAGTTGGAGTTTATTAAGAGTACATTTTAAGATAGACTTTAACATGGAGAGTAATAAGAAGGCAAACTGGGGGAAGGTGTAAGAGAGACCCAACTTTTCAAGAGTTGCGCTTACATGTTTTAGCAGTAGTTGTGCATGCAGCTTGGCCCTCTTAAGTTATGTTGTTTTTAAGGAGCACTCTCTGTCTTTTGTGAATGAGACTGTAGGAGGGTCTCTGAGGTACATTGGTTAAGGTTACAGCTGTCAGGGTAAAACCCTTGTCACAGAGCTGTGTGAGGGAGCTAAGGCATGCCTTTTACTGTGAGCGAAGTTTGTCAAGAGTCCCAGAGAACGATAGCTTACAGCTGGGCATGAATAAAGACTATACTTGATCACTGGGCCTGAAGCACGCTTATTACTATTTTGAAATTTGCATTTGGAATATCACTGTATAAAAATAATACTGCGGGCTGGAGAGATGGCCCAGCAGTTGAGAACACTTGCTGCGCTTGCAGAGGACAGCAGGTCAGTTCTTGGCACATACATTGGGTAGCTCACAATGGCCTATAACTCCATCTCCAAGGGGTCTGGATCTGGCATCCTCTTCTGGCTTCTGGAGGCACCCATGGGCAGTACACACACACACACACACACACACACACACACACACGGGGTTGAGGGAGAGCCCTCACCACATACACATAAATAATAAGAGTAAGAGCCTGGCTTAGTGGGTAATAGCACTTGCAGCTCTTGCAGAGAACACAAGTTCAGTTCCCAGAATCCACAAGATGGCTCACAACTGTCTGGAGCTCCAATTCCAGAAAATCTGACATCTTCTGGCTTTCATGGGCATTGGATGGGCTCATGATGCATGTGTATATAGACATACAGTCTAAACAGTTGTGCACATAAAAATAAATAAGTATATGCCTAAAAATAATTACAAGAAGGTTGTTTTAGGTAGGCATCCTTCACAGCAAATTGTGTTAATTGGGCTCGAATCCTTGACTCTTAGCTAGTCAGAGTTTTTAACCAGACCCTGGGGGACGAGGGTCCTTGCCTTTCCCACATCCCCTTAACTCCCTTTCTTTGTACCCCTTTTCACATTGCTTCATTGGTGGGCCTGTCCCACTACTGGTGTGGGAAGAGGGCAGACATGTTATGCTAACCCATGATCAGCTTAACTTAGCTAAACCCGGTGGCTCAGGCAAAGGAAGTAGAAGAGATGGAGCACCCCCTCATCTTTGGCATATCTCTCTTTTTGCTTCAGTAGGGTTCCTTGGTCCTGTCAGTAGTTGCCCATGGAAGTGTGAAAACTAACGAAGGGGCCTTGTTCTTTGGCTCACAGGTTTCCTTTGCCCTGTGGAAAATGTCTTTCTCGAAGCCATGGCTGGCTTATGGTCAGGTCAGACTGTTGTGCTTTGAGGCATAACTCCGTTGGCTTAGGCAGGTCTTTGGTTGGGGAAGATATGTTTGTCTCTTTCTCTGGCATTTTGGACTCTCTGACCCAGCCCGTCCCTCATGACTAGTGGCCCTCATTTGGAGAGACTTAGGGGTGATGGAATTGCCTGAGGCCAGGGTTGGGGAGCACGGGGACACCCAGATGTTTGTATAGTTTTTCCATTGCCCTGATTAGGAATGCATTTCCTCAGGATGGGTTATGGCCTGGAAGTGAGCCTAAGATAAACATCCAGACTGTTTCATATTGGAATACCATGGGAATGGTTTGAGAGAAAGGTTTAGGAGTGAGGGAGAGAGGAAGGGCAGCGTAGGGGGAGGGGGAGGCCTAAGGACTGGCTTCTGAGACACAGCAGTCCAGGGCCTGTGTCCTCCACTGCTTTCAGCAGAAAATAGGCTTCACAGAGATGATGGGGTATGTGTTGGACTGATTCTCTCTGGGAGTGGCACTCAGGCAGTGCGATGTGTTGGGGTAAAATATGTAAATCCTGATTTAGTTGGCTGAGTGATTAGAATCTTTAGGGAAACTGATGTGTCTTTTAAAAAGTCAGGATGTGTGTGAGTGTGTGTGTGTGTGTGTGTGTGTGTGTGTGAGAGAGAGAGAGAGAGAGAGAGAGAGAGAGAGAGAGAGAGAGAGAGGGGGGAGAGAGAACATGTGCTTGCGGGCAGGGTGGGGGGGGAGGCGAGAAGAGAAGAAGAGAAGTGAAGCGAAGCTTGTGTAAGGGCCATACACGAATACTTCTGAAAAGCACATTCAGGGACTTCATAGTCCTTTATCTTTATTTCTTCATAATAAATACTTTCTTAAAAATGATCATTTGGGGGAGATGGGCTCTCAGAAAACAAAGGCAGGGTGAGTGTTGGGGAGGTGGAGGGCATGTATGAGTGCTGTGGTTACTCTGGGCTCTTTGTTGGGGGCCCCCCAGTGCCATGGAAAGCTAGACTCTCTCTGGCTGGCTTTCTTCCATTTTCCTTCTCCTCTGGAAAGGACTCAGGCTCCTTCAGGGATTCTGAGCTACAAGGTGGTGTCTAAAATGGTCATACAGAACAACCTGCATGCACACTCCTAAACACGAGGGGATTCCGAAGTTTCCATTCCACCTGGATGTCATTCTCTCTCCTCGGGACTCAGAGAATGCTCTGGAGTTGGCAGAGTCCAGGGCAGCAAACTTTCAGGGCTTTTGTCAGGTCTCATTTGAAAGAATGTGTGGAGATGCCAAGGCTGCCGTGTTGATTTCAGTGACTTGATTCTAAGGTAAGAGATAGGCATCGGGGAGAGGTCATGGGCACGGGAAGGGGCAGCAGCCTTCCTGTCTTCTCTCCTGATACCTTCAGATCTGGATGCTCCAGTGTGCCATGGAGAGGGGAGATGTAAACAATTGCAGTTGCCTCCAGGATACAGCATCTAATCTAAACATGATTAAGCTGATTTGATTTTATAGATTGGAATTTCTAAGTGATAGAAACGGATGAGGTTAATGTGAAATATTTACTTAATAAAAAGCCTCATTACCTGATGCTGAAGGGTACAGGGAAAGAGATTCTGGGTAACGCATTTGATCTTTTGGAAATGAAGTTAGATACAAGTTTTCTTGGTAAAAACTGAATTCTGTGATCTTGTTTTTACACATGCTGTGCTTAAATATTAACACCAATTGAGCAAATTGCCTTTTAACTGCCTTTATTTGCTTTCATTAACAGTATAATTTAAAAGCTCAAGAATTTGCATGGAACCTGTTGTGCATGTTGGGGGGGGGGGACTGGTCATAAATTAATTAATTGTGAGAACACTATCTTTAAGAAAGGTCACCAGACACTAGGCCAGTCTTTGAAAAGCAGTGAAGTGTGTTTTACTATTTTTTGGAGACATCATGTACTTTTGGCTTGCGGGGGGTGGGGGGTGGGAGAGGGAGGGGAAGAGGGAAGAGAGACGGTGGGGGGCAACAAACGAACTTGGCTGGATCAAGAAAAATTTTAATGACTGTCATGTTTTAAGTTAAGTTGACTGAACCTAATTACACTGTAGTTTTAGAGAGCTAAAGGCAGTTTCATTGGTGTTGAAGCATCAGTTTCAAAATGAAAGCCAACCTCTATAATTGGCTGAGCTCCCTAGATTCTCTATCTCTGTCTCCCTGTCTCTCAACCCCCTTCCCATTCTTTCCTCACTCCTTGACCGATGGGAAGAGGGAGACCCTGCCAGCACTGCCAGCCATGGCATGGTCCTTCATCAGGGACAGCTCATCAGACTGTTGTTGCACGAAAGCACTCTGAATATCTTGAGATCTGCACGGTCCCCTGACCTCAGTTGCTTCCTTCTGGACAGATGTTCCTGTGGTTGAGAACCTTGGCCAAAACAAACGTTATGAATGGGATGAGGAGACCACTGTGTCCTAGGGAGGCCAGGAGCCCTGCCTAAGATCTTCTGGGGGTTATTTGACACATGCTATTCTGACGCCCCTGTTTGGACAGCATGTCCCTGTTTTACCCTCCCTCCCTTCACACTCGGTGTTTCTCCTGTCTTCTCTTGGTGCTGTTGGTGGTTTTCCTAATTAATTTAATCTGTAGTCTACCTTTTCTGGGTCTGTAGATGCCAGAATGCTGAATTTATTTATCTTGAATGTTTTTGTTGGCTACTGTGGAGACACATTCTTCCTCCCTTCCCCACTCCCCCAGAGTCCTTAGACCCTCTTCAAGAAAGAATCCGTTGTTTTCATCTGTCAGATGTGTGTTACTTTTAGGGGAAGGAGATGAAAGTATTTTAAATAGTATATATTTTAAAAGCCATATACAAAATTTAAGGAATACAGGGGAAAAAAATGGGTAAAACAGGCCAGCTAGCCTGCCTGCCTGCATGCCTTCCTTCCTTCTTCCTTCCTCCCAACCTTCCTCCTCCCTCCCTCTTCCCCTCCCTCTTCCCCTCCCTCTTCCCCTCCTTCCTCCCCTCCCTCTGTCCCTCCTTCCCTCCCTCCCTCCTTCACTTGTTTGCTTTGTTATGTTCTGTGTGTGTGTGTGTGTGTGTGTGTGTGTGTGTGTGTGTGTGTGTGTGTTTGTTTTTAGGGAATTGTCCTGAAGTCTAGGCTGATCCTGAACCCACAGAAATCTTCTGCTTAAGTTTTCAGAGTACCGGGATTCCATACTTGATCCTCCACGCCTGCTGTTTCTTTGTAGAAATAGGTATTAGTCTGTTACCTGCCCAGTGTGTAGGAAAGTATTTTCCTGGTCTGTTATTTTACAGTTTTGATTCTGAGTCATTTTATATAACAATCTTACTCACTTAACACAAAAAGTGTCGCAGTGAGGTTTGTAGAGTGGATAATAGGAAGTCCATGATGATCACATTTTAGAATTAGAATCTGAGAAGAATATTTGAATGAGAGGAAGAGAGGCATGAAAACAGGAGGGGGGAAGAGTACGTGTGTGTGTGTGTGTGTGTGTGTGTGTGTGTGTGAGAGAGAGAGAGAGAGAGAGAGAGAGCGAGCACATGTATCTGAACCATGTGTATCTGAGAGAGAGAGCGAGCAAGCACATGTATGTGGTGATATGATGTCAGAAGGTTGTTTTCTCCCATAACGCTGTCCTTTCTTGAGGATCCCTGCCCAGAGTTTAGCTTGCATCCAAAGCATGTGGGTTTCAATATTCTGAGACCCATTCATTCTTGAGCTGCCAGTCTAGAAGGCCACTCCCTCCCAGCCTTGCGGCCTTGCTGAACTGCAGAGTCTCTGAAGTCATCATTTGGCCCACTCTTTACAAATGTACCTCTTGCCTTATGCCAAAAGTATGTCTGCGAGTCTAACCCTCCTCCTTTGCAGGCTACTTGCCATCTCTTGTCTTTGGGCTCTCCACTATCTATCTCTGTCAGCCATATGTCTTACCCAGTTGGTTCTCCACCATCTCTATCAACTGGCTATAAGGAAGATCAACTCATCTGTCCTTCCCTCCAGTTCTCTCTTCTTCCGAAGCCAACACTGCAGGTATTGGGTCCTGAGTTAGGTTTAGATATTGGCTGGTTAGCTGGAGCTGTGGGAAGGAGGAAGGGATAAGTGCCAAGGAAGAGGGATACTAGAGTGCTGAGTGTTGCCCCTGTGCTTAACCCCATCATTGCGATCATTTTACAGAGGTGAGCTCAACAGCTCCTCTTCCATATCTGTTGTGCACTTTGCCTAGAGTTTGGCCCTGAGGACAAGAGAGCCAGTCTTCACTCTGGGAGGCTATTGTTTGGTTTGGGTCTTGTTCTGGAACAAAGATAAAATAAAATATAGACATTCTGCAAATGGTCCTTCTGGTTATCTTGTCACTCAGTTTTGCCTGCCCATTTTGTCCTTCCTCTGATCTTGGCATAGTTATTCCCAGAGTTGACTCTATGGCAAATGTGAAGATAGCCATGTTGGTAGATAGATATCCAATTTGTCTTGAGCTGAAACTTGACTTTTAGTCTTCTGTTTACGTGTACATCCATCCATTCACTCATTTAGTCAGTCATTAACAAAAAGTCACACAATTAATAGTAGCCAGATTAAACACGTTTTACACATATGAAAATAGTAGACCTTTTTCTTCCCTGTTAGAAAGCTGAATTATTAATTGATGGTAGTATCAGGGGTAGGGATAACATGGCTATAAAAATCATTCTGTGTGTTGCTATTTCACTTCCAGATGATAGAAGTATTCTTTTTCTTCTTTAATGTTTTATTTTTAGACATCATTAATAATTGCATGTATGTGTGTGGATGTGTATCATGTGTACATGTGAGTGGAGGAGCACTTGGACCATCACACATGTGGATGCCATAGTAGCCAAGCAACATTCAGAGGGCAGCCTGTGGAAGTCTAGGGGATTGAATCAGGTCATCAAGTTTCAGTGACAAGCACTTTTATCCACTGAGGCATCTGCCTGTTCCTCTTGAGGCATCTGCCTGTTCCTCTTTGGTTTTCAGACAGAGTTTTGTTATAGTCCAGAATGGCCTCACTATGTATCCAAGGCTAGCTAGCCTTGAGTTGTTGTTGTTGTTTGTTTTTTTTTTTTTTTAAAGATTTATGTACTTTATTTATGTGAGTTCAGTGTAGCTGTCTTCATTCACACCAGAAGAGGGCGTCAGATCTCATTACAGATGGTTGTGAGCCACCACGTGGTTGCTGGGATTTGAACTCAGGACCTTTGGAAGAGCAGTCAGTGCTCTTAACCACTGAGCCGTCTCTCCAGCCCCTAGCCTTGAGGTCTTAATTCCTTCTTCTACCTCCCAAGTACTGGGATTACAGAGGTGTGTGCTACCATGCCCGGCTAGCTGATATGATTTCTGTCTCGATAGTATGTGTTCAGAAAAGTAAAAGTCAAATTTTATTCTTTTTACAAGTAGGTAAATTTAAAGTTACCTGGATTCTTGCAGTAGAGTGTCTCTGATACCTCTTTACCACAAGGTAAGGGGTCATGCATGAGTGCCTTTTGAAAGACAGAATGGTGGATGAAGACTGGAAGTTGTATATTCCGAGCCAAGAGAATGACAAGTTCAAAGCTGGTGTGGGCTACTAAGTGAGTTCTAAGCCAGCCTTGACTACTTAAGAAGCCTGACTCTAACCAAAGCCACCAGTAGAAATGTTATTTTGGATTACAGGGCATGGGAGGGAAATCATTCGGTTGGCTAGAGACAGGGAGCTTCTGTGTACATGGATAATTAACCTTGGTTTTTAAATTAAAAAGGTATTTGTTTATTCATCTGTAGATATGACTTCATTCTTAGCCCAGGCTGGCTTCAGGCTCATCTGCCTTGGCTGTCCAGGTGCAGAGATTCCAGACCTGGGACACCACACCTAGTTTGAGCTTAGTTTCTAGACCTGTTGGTTGTCTGGGTATTTTTTAAATTTCTTGTAATTCACTTAGGTGGAAGATCGTGCCTTGGTAGTAGGGTTGGCTGTGGATTTGGTGTGAAAGCCCCTGCTCATCGCAGCCAGTGTGAAAGCCCCTGCTCATCGAAGCCACAGTGTTTTTGAGTTTGTTTTGGTTCTTATCAGAACCCTCTCCAGGAAAAGCATACTTTCCAGTCCATGGGGCAGAGGTTGGAGTGGAAGTCAATGTGTCCCTGGAATGTTCCAGGCCAGAGCTCTCGTTCTGAGGCTGTCTGTGTGCAGACTGGACAGGCTCTCGGTGCCTAGAAGCGCAGCTTTCAGGGACAGCCATT
The DNA here is from genome assembly GCA_019843815.1 of Montemys delectorum. NCBI lineage: Eukaryota > Metazoa > Chordata > Mammalia > Rodentia > Muridae > Montemys > Montemys delectorum. The sequence goes on from JADRCD010228016.1 coordinate 26,569, forward strand.
TCCTTTCTCATCCCCTTTCTTTTGTTTGGTGGGAGGTAGGAAAGCAGGTTGTGTGGGAAGAAATTTTGTGTCGCTCCCCGCTTTTCACACCCCTTTGATTCCTCTCCCTCCACCTGAACTCTGAAGCCTTTATTTTCATCCCCTGGGAAAACCCCTAGAGTGAATGGAACCATTGCTTTTATACACAGAAGAGAGGGGAGAGGGTAGTAGGGACCGTGTGCAGGTCCTCAAACAGTTAAAGTGTTTGGGGTCTGTTGCCTCTCTAGAGTTCAAAGGTGAGACAGACTTTTTGTTGATGGCATCCCCCTCCCCTTTTAAAACTCTCTTTCCTTGTTATCTCAACTTTCAAATGTCAGCTTTGATGTCTATTGTTGAAACTTCAAGAGGACTCTTAGCACATCGGCAGGTGTTGGTTTTAGTGAGCGGGCGGAGAGTTCCACATTCTTGGGGGCAAAGAGATGGATCCCACCACATTCCTACCCCAAGAGCAAAGCTCTCCCATTGCGGTGCCCCTCCCAGGGTGCGCTTGCAGAAGTCCTGTGTTCTGGATAGTGGGCTAGGTCTGGATAGGAGGTGGCACTGAGTTCTTTCTTCCTTTTCAGGCCTGTCCAGAGGGATCTGTCTTTAAGCTGCGGAGCAGCTGAAGGGAGGTCGTCTAACAACCACGTATTAAGATTTCATTAATCAAAGACACTTCCATGGCTCTTTTACAGAAACACAACTACTTTGGCTGTCCTCTGCTGACAGCCCGATAATTTGTCTTTCCCAGAAGAGGGGAGGGGAGAGGGACAGAGAAGCACACAGGGGTCCTGCTCACAGAAAAGGATCCCCATGCCAGTTCCTGGCATGCACATGTGGGTTCACACGTTGATTTTAGGGATCTGCACTCCAGCCTTACATAAGCTGTCAAAGCAGTGGGCAGCCAGCCACATCCCCTTGTCCCTCGGCCCACATGGTAAGGAATCACTCCAAATCGAATACTCCATGCAGGATAGATGGACTGGCTATGCCTTCCTGCAAGGAAGCACCTACCTCTGACTCCCAGCTCCAAGATGTGCAGATATTGGGATGACCATATAGATGCATGTGTGTGTCTAACGGATGGTTGGCTTCAGGGGAGGGGTGATGGGGGCACTGGGGCCCAGGAGCTACTGATTTGAAATGTACAATCTTCCCATTTTACTTTACAGAGTGGTTCACATGCATGGAGGCATCTGACCTTCTGTAACTCTTGGTCCTGGATATGGCTATATGTACATTTGATTACTTCCCAGAGTCTCCCGAGTAGGTGATAGAACACTATATATGCTGCAGCTGCCGCCACCGCTGTCTCCTCCTCTTCCTCCTCCTCTTCCTCCTCTTTAAGGTCTCTGAAAGGGAGTAGCTTTGAACTCATTTTGTTGAATTCATCAGATACTTATCAAATATCCACTAGATACGTTTAACATTGTTGGGAGAGTGCAGGCGAGGTATACTTTGTTCCTTAGCTCTTTGGGGACAATTAGCTGCCGTAAAAGATGCAATTTAGGAAAGTCAATGGGGGCTGCAAGAAAGACAGGACCCTTTCCATCTGGCTAAAGTGCCCAGTGAGCATTTATTTAGTCTTGCCTGTGTACCAGTAGAGATCTGAAAATCTAAAAACTTGGTTCTTGTCTCCAAAAATTTAATTGTGTAGCAGAGAGAGTAGACATGGAAGGGTAGTGTAGAAGAGATACAGGGTAGTATAATCCAGGGGGAAATGAAGAAACAATGATGTATGGTGGAGTCAGAATAGAAATAGCATTGTCTGTTTGGGGAGGTGCTGTGGACTAGTGTACTGGGATGATATCTAAGTAGGGTTCTCAAGGACAGATAGGACAAACTGATTACCCAGGAGGGAAGATGTTCTACAAGAGACAGCATGTGCAAAGGCCCTGAAGGGGACAGATAATTGAAATCCAGTATATTCATTGTTGCTTGAGAGGTAGAGTGAGGCAGAGAGTAGGGACTGGAGGTGAGGCTGGGCTTGCCTGAAGGTCTTCCTTGTCCAGGAGAGAAGCCCATACATACTTTGTATGTTTGGAGAAGGTGTTGAAAGGGTTCAATCAAGGAAGCAAAATAAGAGAAAGAGTGTCCTAGTGGGGACCGCTCTGAGAGCTGAATTCAGGATGAGGATATGGTGCCAGAGGGGCATCACTGGGAAGCTGGTTGAGTGGTTTGGGTGAGCCGAATTATGGTGTGTGTGTGTGTGTGTGTGTGTGTGTGTGTGTGTGTTTGTGGTGTGTGTGTTTGTGGTGTGTGTGGTGTGTGTGTTTGTGGTGTGTGTGGTGTGTGTGTTTGTGGTGTGTGTGGTGTGTGTGTGTTTGTGGTGTGTGTGATGTGTGTGTGGTGTGTGTGTTTGTGGTGTGTTTGTCTCTATGTGTGCTCTCTTTCTCTTTCTCTCTCTCTCTCTCTCCCTCCTTCTTTCTCTGTGTTGTGTCTATTCGTATGTGGGTGGTGTGTATTTGTATGGTGCGTATCTATCTGTGAGGTGTGTGTGGGTCTGTGTGTGTGTGTGTGTGTGTGTGTGTGTGTGTTACGTTCTCAATTGCTCTTTAGTTTATTCTCTCACTGAATCTGGAACTTAACCAGTCCAGCCCAACTGCCTGGCCTTTCCCAGCCTCTGCCACTACTGGGTTACAGGCGTGTGCCCCCACACTTGACTTTTTACATAGGGACTGGGAGTCTGAATTTACTCCTCAAGCTCACACGGCAAACACTTTACCAACCGAGCCATCTCCACAGCCTCAGGAAAGATATTTTGACAAGAAGAAGACGTCAGCCTACAAATTCAGTTGTATTCACCGACTTCAGATGATATTTTCATGTGAATACGAATCAGAAGTATCTTAACTCCACAGCAGAGAACGGTCCTTTGGAGTTGCTTGAATCATGAGAAGTGTTTTCATCAAAGCCTTTATTCATGGCTGTGCTGACATCTGGGGAGCGGAGATAGATGTTTTCCTGAGGTCCAGACTCCTGAGCCATGAGCTCTTCCCTCGATCCTAATTAATCCTTTGTAGTTAGTGACTGATGAAATCACGGCCCTATGAAATTTTAATCCTCGCTGTGTGCACGCAAACTGACTTTATCACAGGACCCCAGGTGTGTGTCAGAAATGAGTAGGGGAATCTGCTGCATATTTGATTGCCTTATGGAATCCACTGGATCTGGAGAAAACAGGGCAGAGCACTACAAGGTGGTTTTTATTTCCGTGGCCCTGACTACCAGCCAGATGTACGTCATGTGATCTTGGCCATTGTAGAGTGAGCAGTTAGCCATAATAGCTTACCTGAGGAAACCATGAACCCAGGGAGACAAGGGGGTTGGAACCTGGGCTTTGGCATTCTGTGCTTCTTCCTTTCCCCTTTGCTGGGAGACAAGGTGGAAAAGTGAGCAGAACCGGGGATCCAGAGAGAATAACGCTCCTGATACAAGGAGGGGGTATGGCTCTGTGATGAGATCGAAAGCACGCTGTGGCCTTCTCACTATCTCAAAATGGTGAGCTCTGCACTGGAATAACGAGACTAAGTGCTGTACATGCTGTTCGGAGGGTAGCTTGGGGTTTGGATGGGTAGGCCAGGTTGGCCTTTCTGACATATCCTTTAGGGGCAGTTGTGTAGGTAGGCATGCTTATGCTCCCACGAGTTACTCTCCACCACTACCATCCCCCTGTGGTAACTCTGGAATTACCTGTTGGATTTCTCACCAAGGACCTCTTGGGACCTGGGTCTCCTCTAAGTCGGCATGTGCTGTTCCAGCCCTGTCCTTTCAAGAGAACTGACAGGCAAGACAGATACATACTTTTGTGCACTGTGCGATTCCTGAAGGGTAGCATTGGAAACCTTGGTGACGGACTCCCAAGTCCCTCCATGACCAGTGGAAAACGTCTGTTTTAGGGGGTTTGTAGTGAAGAGGGGGTGAGCTCTTGAGCGCCATATATTGACAGTCCCCACACAAGGGCTTTAAGAAGCCAGATTTCAACAAGATCTGAATACAGGTGCTAGACAGAGGCTCAGGATGGTTATGTGCCCTTCTTGATGTCACACAGCTAGGAAGCAGTGAGGCTCGGATCTAGATTCTGGGGCCCTCACTCTTTCCACTCCTATGGAAGGAATGATCATCCTCTGGCCTCTCGATGTGAGGGCGGTTCTCACAGCTCTGCTTTCTCGCTGCAGGGAGACCCTTTCTTTACAGGAGGATTTCTCGGAAGCAGATTGTAGTTTTCTAACAAACAGGAAGGACAGAGGCTACTGAGGAGGGCTGAGCCTGGAAGAAGGTACCCTAGGTGATCTCTCAGGACCTTCCCAGCAGAGAATTCTGTAAGGGCAGAAGTGAACTATTCCATCTGATCGTGTAAAAGTGGTTGCCTGGGGCCAGTGAGCATCTGCTGGTACTTTCCTTGCAAGGTTCCGGGAGGCCGTTAGAACCACACCGGACTTCCTTCTCTCTGGAGTGTATACAGGCCCCTAAGGCAGAGCCAGCGGTCCAGATGGGGAGGGACCAGGAACAGAACAGGAGGCCCGGAGCCAATCCAGTTCAAGATCAGCTTTGACCAGATTTTTCCAGCTCTCCCTCACCCCTTTGCCATCTCCCCACTGCTTTCTCCCACACTGTAAAGCTATTCATCAACTTGACTTCACCACATTCCGTATCGCATCCTTGGAGGTCATAGCTTCTTATTTAGTAACTCTCTGTTGCAGCCTCCGGTACAGGGGAGTTTGTCTTGTAACCCATCCCATGGACTTGGGGTTTCTCCCTGTGGTACTGGCTTTTTGGTTCTTCTCCATGCCTTCTCTTCACTTCTTTGGATGCTTTCTTTTAAACCTGGTCAAACCGTAGAGCAGCCGTGTCATATTCAGAATTGGATCAGGACCCATTGAGGCTCTGAATGGCTTTTGGCGAGCCTTGTAGCCTGTGGTGGTTCTGTCTCAGGCAATGTGCATTAAGTGGAACAGGAGAGGTATCCTCAAAGGTCCCTGTGTTCTTTGCAGCCTTCTATTTAACTCTGTGCACCTTCAGACTCTTCCGTCCCTCTCCTAGGAAGCCACATAGCATTACTCTTTCCCTGGATATTGCCTCCATTGACAGGCCTTATGGGGCAACCAAGCTCCATAGTCGAATGCTTTGAAAGAAAACAGGAGCACCTGTCTGGGATGCCCAGTTATAGTCCTGTGAAATACTCCTGGCTCATGTTGAGAGAAACCACAGAACCACATAGAATCTTTGGGTACCAGATGTTCTCCACATTTCATGGTCCTGGGAAGGGAGTTCTTCTGATGTTCTTAGGAGACACTTGTTGACGGATTTTCCAGGGTAGTGCGCGCACTCTTTAACTTGTAGGGTCTGCTGATGGCCGTGGTCCAAATACCCTTGATGTAGCTAACTCAAAACTGCTGATTGTGGGCTCGCCAAGACAGGCTAGAGTCTACATGTCCAGTTTTGTAGGTTGGAGCCTCTGAATGCCGCCATCAAAGCCCTAACAAGCCTAGTTGGGCACCAAAGTAGAGGCCCAGCCCTTGGTGGCCATTTCAGGAAGATAGCTGTTACCTGGGGGAGGTCACTTCTCCTACTAACTAAAACACAGACTCCAAACCTGTACCTATTGTCTTTACCTTTGCTTTTTCTCCTTCTGGTCCTTGATTCTGGTGAGCACTATGGAATTCAACAACAACAACAACAACAACAACAACAAAAACCACTCCTCATTGCTGACATTAGTTGGTTGGTTATATCTGTCCGTTGTTTGGTTTACTAATCATAGCCATAATCCTAGAGATTAAGAGTATTCCATTTCTATTTTACAGATGAGGAAACTCATCTAGCATAGGCTAGAGAAACCATTCCTTCACAGTTGTACAGTCTTAAGATGTCAGAGTGAAGCTTTGAAGTCAGCAATGGCTGATTTCACATCCCAAGTCATTCCCAGGGCATTCCCTTGTGGCATTCCACACACTTGTACACATTTCAACCTTCCTCCCAAGACAGGTACTTCTAGCGTGACCTTTGCTCGTGTTGGGAGCTCTTCATCTCGGACTGTCATAATGGATTCTTTGAGGTGTGAAGTGTCATGATTCCCATTTAGGGCAAGTTTGGCTATGGGGTTCGGGCTATCCTCTAGGATGATTCCTAAGCCCCAAGTCCACAGATTTCACGGAGACTGAAATGGCTGCTTTCTTCATAGACACTGGGTTTGCCTGTTCCAAAAATGGTGATTTCTATAGCAACCATTTATTCTAGCAGATGTGTGCCTGGTATGGTTGGCAAGAAGGGTGGGATCAAAAATGGAAACGGCCTTTTATTCTTCACTTCCTGAACGCGTGCCCTGTATATGAGGCAAACAGAAGGAGAAACACAGCATCCTTTTAGCCTGTGTAACACATAGGGACCAGCACAAAAGCATCTGTTGCTTAAGGCTGGTTTCTGTCTGCAGCTTAAGCTGGGCTGTGCCTGGTGGTGGAACTTTCTTTGGCAGGCGTTCACGTTGGTTCCAATTCAGTGAATGTCTGTCACTTCAGTTTCTTCAAAATGTAGACATTTATCATGAGGTGGTTAATAAATGCGGAGGGCACAGTAGCTAAAGATCGCAAAGTCTACCATAGCGTGTACTAGCCAGGCTCTCTGGATGTAGGTTGTAGGTTGAGTTATATGCATACATATGTCTAGCTGAAGCCAAATAAAAGAACTTGTTGTCATAAAACAAGAGTTTCTTGGAGCCCAGGGGCAAGAAAACAGTCCTCCCTTGAAAGGTGAGAGAACAGAATTACCATCTAGCTGTTGGAAACATTCTTTCTAGCTCTGCTCCGTTTATGCATCCAGCTTAATTTTCATAGTTTTTTTTTTTTCAGAGTGACTCTAAGAAGGGCCTCCCTAGGACTTCCAGGTGGACAGGGCGACAAGGTTAGGCTCATCTGCCCATGTTTCTAGAATGCCAGGCTCTAGAAAGCACTCTGTCCTTCCTCTGCAGCCGGGCTAAGTGTCCATACCTGGCCAGTCGCTCAGCAAGGCTTTATGGTGAGAGGACCATGGGTGTGGTCTGCTCAGGCTCCCACAACAGAGCTGCATGGCCTGACTTAGCCATGTACTTCTCACCCATCTTAGTGGCTGGATTTCTGAGGTCAGAGTGCAGAAGGATTCCTACACAGGATGCTCCTTCTGCCTTATCTTCTGTGTCCTCACCTGGTGGGGAAAAAGTTAAGAGAGGATGCTCTTGGTCTCTTGAGGTCTCCTTCTCCTCTTCTTTTTTGAGACATACATGATTTCTCTATGTAGCCTGGCCTGCCTACACCTGAGATTATAGTCATATGGTCATACTGCAGTACCGGGCGAGGGGTAGGGGAGTAGGGTTGGGAGGACACTAATGTTATTGGATTAGGGCCCCACCCTTATGACCTTTGTGTAACCTAATTGCATCCTTGTAGATAAGTTGCTTCTGGAGGTATTTGAGGCTGGGCTTTCAATATGCTAATTTTAAGGATATACAGTGTAGTTCATAGCAGTTCTATAGTTTAAAATGGCTGCTAGGCTCCTCTCTTGCCTTTTGTGGATTGGAGGGGGTTTACAGTGTCCCCTAAAAAGGAGTCTACCACAAATAGAAAGGATGAATGTGCTACAAGAAAAGACTGGATTCTCGACCATCTTCTTCCTTCCTTCCTTCCTCCCGCCCCCCTCTAAGATATTCTGTAGCCCTCACTAGCCTGATACTCACTGTGGCGTGTCGCTAGGTTTGTACTTGCAACAAACCTCCTGCCTCAGCCCCCCAAGTGCTAGGATTATAGTTATGTGCCCCAGTGCCTGGCTTCAACCTCCTCGATTGCCCTGCATTTGTAGCTAAGAGCTATGTTGTGCACACATATACATACATATCTGTACGTACACATACATCCATGATACACATACATCAAGTATGCGCCCTCATGCATGTATGTACACACGTCTACATATCTATTTATTTATATACTTACGGAAATATGACTTTAGAAGCAGCTTGTTTACAGATGCTTTTCTCCCCTCTTCCATACTGAAACCTGCTCACCGGTTTGTTTTGAATAAAGTACATGTTTTTTACTATCGCACTCCCCCATCCCCCATCATTCTTGTTGAGCAACCCCTGAATTTACAATTCCTCAGTCATAAGTGCTGTGTGACTGAAGATTCCTGATAATGGCCTTACGATAAGGTTTTTAATGAAATGAGGGAGGGAGGGAGGGAGAGAAGAAGGGAGAGAGGAAGAGAGAGATGGGGGGAGGGAGGGAGGGAGGAGAGGAGAGCTAGTGACCCCAGACTCCTGTTACTACTAGCTAAGTGGGGATACGGGCACCACCGTTCCAGGGAGCCTCCTGTGGCATACATTCCCGTGCCAGTTGGTTACGTGCTGTGACAGAGACCAGATGATGAATATATTTTTAAACTTGGAAGCCACGAACCACTTATTATTTCTGAATTAGGAATCAAAACATATGAATAATCTCAACAGGGGATCAGCAGATGCAGTCTGTCCTTTGGGGTCGCTTTGCTCTGGGGAGAGGGTCGGGGTGATGGGGAACCCAATCCAGCCCATTCTTCTCTGACATGTAGGACATGGTGTGGTGTTAGCTCAATTAGCCAGGCTCTGTGCTCGTGATTCGAGGTTATACTACAACCGTGATGCCTCGGGGGTCAGAGCAACATTTGGAAAGAGGAGCCATCTTTATTTTTGTAACATGCTCGTGTCACCGGGTGTCTCGAGAACAATATAGGGTCTGGTGGCTGTGGTGACTGAAATGGCTGTGGCCTGAAACGGTGTTTTTAGATGCATCACACACATCTCTTACCCGGTCTTTCCTTTTGCCTCCCTCCGCATCACTTCCCCTATGCCCCTGCCAAACAAGGTCCGGAACTGAGGTATTCTAGAATTCCACCTTTGCTAAACTCTAGGATTAAGGGCAGTTATTGAGGAAGGAGATGGAGAAAGAGGAAAACTCCCCAGGTAACCCTTTGGCCTTCCTGTAGCTGGCAGAGCCTTCACCTGGGGGGGGGGGGAGGCAGACAGATCAGCCTCTCTCCTGAGAGGCCTTGAAACCTGAACTTCACCAGCCAGGAGACAGCTAAGCCAAGCCCAGCTAAGGACAATCTTCCTGTTCATAATGACTGTGCAGAGAGCACCTGTTCCAGCCTCTCACCCATTCTTCATAACCAGATACACAGTGCTTGCTACACACAAGGCAGCGCATAGGAGGGTCATCGGTGGCAGGAGACTTCTTGGAACTGGAGAGCCGATATGGGCTCAGCTTGCTCTCTGAAGGGAGAGGGCAAAGGGTGGGTACTGGGTTTGCCTTTTCTTCTGGAAGAACCCCAGACCCTTCATTTTCCCTATCTACCTGCTTTCCAACAGAGTTTCAAAGGATGGCAATGGTGGCGTCCCCTTTTGAGAAGCAATACAGCATGCTTAGAGAATTAACGATCGCCCCTGTCTTTCTCCATCCCAGCCCATTTTGTTTTTATGAAATTGTTTCAGAATTACAGAAGAGTTTCAGGGGAAAAAAAATTCAGCATGCCCCCACATTCCCTCTGCCAATTTGGGACATGGCAATACTGAGCCAGTCTGCTCACTGACTCCTTTCTTGGTAGTACATAGCCACAAGACAGCCCTTTCCAGTAGGAGGGAGGCTGCGTTGTTATGTTTCCATCTTCCGTGTTAGGGACCTTGTGTCTCTTTGGGGCAGAGCCTGGGCTAGCAGGAGAGCCAAGGGTGTACTGATTGTAGGGGTGCTCTCCATGGTTTAGAATCATTGCTTTGGAGAACTAGGTCTAGACATGACTCCAGAGAGATAGAAGTGGCGAGAGGAAACCAGAGAGGCAAAGCAGGCCTTCCTGAAGAGAGATGGAGGAACTACCCACCAGCTTCCAGAGAGACTGGCATTTGGTATTCAGGCTCTTGTAACAGATGCATTGTTATTTTACAAGGGGAGGGCCCCAGAGCCCTGGAAATCCTGGCCTCTGTCGTTCACCTGCTAAGTGTGTGGTCCTAGATGGATGGCTTAGAACAAGGTACACATGGAGATTGCCATGCTGAGGGTCCTGCCAGCTCCGAACCTCTCAGTGCAGTCTAGTGCCTTTACCTAGGAATGGCTACAGCTTTTATCTAATTGCCTCTGCCTGATCTGGTCTTAAAATGAGGTGGATCTAGCGCTCCTTATTGAAACATCTTCAGAGGGAACCACAAAGCCGAGTTTGTTGATGCAGGCCTTCAAACCCAGCACTGGGAGGCCGGGGCAGGTGGGATCTTTTGAGTTGAAGACTTGCTTGGTCTGCAGAGTGACTTCCAGAGCAGCCGGGGCTACAAACCCTGTCTTTTTTTTAAAAAAACAAACAAACAAACAAAAAAAAAAACACCAAAAATACTTTCCTGTTACTCCCGCCATCAGAGAGCAGCAGCCACAGCCTTGAGCTACCCCATGGCTGTGGGCTTCAACAAGAGCAGTAAGAAGAACTCCAGTAAGCTGAGAACCAACAGGTACAGCCGCTACCTTAGCAAACACATCAAGTTCATAGGGGACATGATTCGGGAAGTGCTGGTAAGTGGTGCACCAAGGAGCTACTCAAGGTGTCTAAGGACAAGCGTGTGCTCAGGTTCATCCAGAAGAGGATGGGCACACACATCCATGCCAAGAGGAAACAGAAGGAAATAAGCAACGGATTGGCAGCTATGAGGAAGTCGCTGCCAAGAACGACTGATGGCCATGCCCCCTTCCTCAATAAACATTTATCTTGGATGGGGCTGGGGGTGAGGGGGGAAGAAACTACAAAACCAGGAGTTTGCGAACCCCCTTCCTTTGGTTTCATTGTGCTTGGACTGATTCCAGGAAGTGTGGTGGTAAAGGGCTGAGCTGACTGTGAAGTGGAGCGCAGTGGGGTCACAGAAGCCTCTGGCAGGGAGCTGTGTGTGGGTGTGGGGAGTGGCTTGGCATGATCTTCATCTGGGGGTGGGGTCAGGCACCCAGGATGTTGTGATAGTGGCTGCATGAGAGTCTGGCTGAGTGGTCAGACAGGACACCTTAGAGGGAGGCCCTTTGGTCCTTAAGTGCAGTTATGGGCCCAAGTCAGGTGACTGTGGTCTGAAAGCCCAGTGAACGAACAATAGAGTTCCTTTCCAGGCTCAGCTCTTGGTAGCAGCATTGGCCTTCCCTAAGAGCGTCCATCCTGATGGTTTGAGGTGCAGCAGCTTCACCTTGTCTTTCCCAGCAGGCAGGGGTCTCTTAAGGCCAGGACCCTGTCTTTTTTCCTTCCTCAAGTGGGAGCCAGGCAAATGTGGCCCCTTAACCCTGTCTTGGGATCCAAGGTTAGCATTCTCCAGCTCCTCCACCTGGAGAGGACCATGTCTGCTCCCTTGAGTCACAGAGCCTGATGCCAGTGGTGTATCTCCATCTCAGGATGAAGGCAAGAGAGTGGCAGATGAGTGTTCAAATCCCTGCATGAGCTCACTGTTCCGTGTGGCTCCTCTTAGGGGAAGCCTGGTTTATACTCCCCCACCCCCCACCCCTTCACAGTGGCTCACAGATGAAAACCAGGGTGAGCTGCTGAGCCACTGGCTTCAGAATACCATGGGGTACATGTGTAAAACTCTCAGCCTGCCTCAATGGACTGTAATCCAAGTCCCTGGGGTTTGGAAGCCTAGTCGTATTAAATTAGCTTCCTAGATAATTGTAACATGAAGTTAGAGGACCACTTTTTGTCCCTGTTTGATGAAAAGCAGCCATTTCATAGGTGTGTGTTTTTCCCTGCATCCTCCCGGAAACAGAAACACACACCTATGAAATGGTTGCTTTTCAACTGTAGATGAAGATGGGGAATGGGGCAGAAGAACACTTGCCTAATGATTGTTAGGCACTGATGTTTAATCCCCAGCACCAAAGAAACATCCCCCCCCCCCCCCGCTTCTCTCTCTCTTGCTATCGAAGATGCTGTACTGTCCAGGTGTTTGTAGGTCAGTGGAGGGCAGTACCGGAGGCTGGATTCCTGACTGTAAATGCCAAGAGCCAGAGGGAGAAAGGTTGGAAGAGGGTCTCAGAATACGGGTTTAATAGGGCTGTTTGAGTGACTCAGGGATGGGTTCACTCTGACATTGATGTCCTCCGTGGCCAGCCCACAGACCCCTGACTCTCCCTGCAGGAATTGTGTGTCCTTTAACAGTCAAGAAGTGGACTTTGGGGGGAGTTATGGTGTTATTCTTGTGTCTGAGAGAATGTGGGTAAGCATAGGTGACTTAGAGTAGCGTGGTAGACTGCTGTAGTGTTCCGGCGGGGCGGGTATGCAGTCACTCTTGATTGCCAACACAGACATCACCACAGAGAATCTGCTAGAATCGCCACAGAGAAACTGCTGTGCGTGTCTGTCAGGGAGTTTCTAGATTAGATTCATTGAGATGGAAGACCCACCCTAACTGAGGGCAGCCCCAGACATGGATTGTGATCTGTGCAAAAAGGGGGGAAAAAACCAAAAAACAAAAAAAACCAAGCAGAACACCAGCATTCATCCTCTCTGTTTCCTCGATGTGGATGCAGCTCTGCTAGCTACTTCACACTCCTGCAGTCAGTCGTGGCTTCCCTGCCGTGATGGACTGCACCCTCAGATTGGGAGCCAAAATAAACTCCTCCTTAAGACGCTTTTGTTAAGTCATTTGCTGTAGCAACGAAAAAATTTCCACCTTGGGGGTCTGGGCCTGAGAGGACGGGAAGTCTTCTGCCCTCCACCCAGGACCCCGGTGTGGGTGAGTTCGTGAAGACCTGGCTGTCCCTGGGAGTGAGGCTCCTCAGCTGGAGGTTAGGTAATTGGGAAATCATTTTCCTGGGATTAGAGTCTCCTTTTGTCATTGTCCTGATAGGCTGCTCCTGTGAGACATGAGAAAACCCTGAGGACTGCCTTAGAGGGCTTGGGATCTCTAGATGGAGGTGATGGGGAAGGGCAGACCCAAAGAGATAATCGCTAGCTTTTCCTGCACCCTTTACCCTCCTACCTGAGCGTCTGGAAGCGCCTCTTCAGGAGGACTTTCCCCAGGCTGAGGCAGAGGGATGGGTCACTTGGCCTCTGGACAGCTTTGCCAGTGATTGCCAACAAGTCAGTCCTGCATTGGCCATGTGAAAGGTGAAGGGAGTGGGCGCCACCCATGTGGGCACGATGGCACAGGGGGATGATTCCTGTTCTGCAGCCCAGGCTGGGTTTAAGTATGCATACATGTGTGCCTCATGCCTGCAGAGGTCAGAGAAGAGGGTCAGATCATCTAGAACAAGCCGTCGGGTGGGCGCTGGAACATCAGCCCCGACCCTCTGCAAGGTCAGCAAGTAGCCTTAACCAGTCTTGATTCTGGCTAGTGAGCACCTACCTGTCTTTTAAGCGGTCATGTGCCTGTAACCTGCTCACCTTTCCACTTGCCATTTCTCTTCCTGGGGCACTGGAGAAGCTGGAGCTGAAGGCAGGGAGCAGACTGCAGACGGGGGAACAGACAGTGTCTACAGTCTTTAGAGCAAGAAGTGACAGCAGGAAGCTGGCTTCAGTGGGGAAGCAGGTCAGGTCTCTGCAGGTATTTAGATGTCTGGGACTTTGGTGACACAGGACATGCCTTGACTGTAGCCATGGTCTAGGTGGGCAGTGCTCAGTGGCCCACTCAGTCCCCAATATGGTTTGTCCTTTACTTCCCGTAGCTATTTTCCTTTCATTTTCTTCATTTGGAAAATAATCAGCAAAATCCTTATTTCCATAAGCATTTTTTTCCTGGCTGTAAAAAGCTGAATCCTAAACCCATTATTATAGCTGTTCATGCTATTTTAATCTACTCTGTTTAGAGGTGAGAGGGTAGCAGCGAATCTACAATTACTGCGTACATTTGATCCATGGCACAGCCACCGGAGCCGGGGGAGAACCCTCCCGCATAGGGTGGTACCATGCGTGGCAAATCACTTTCAAATTTACTAAAAATATGCCCCTCTGCAGCCATGTTGATATCATAATTTCCCTCCCCAAGCCTTCTTGAAATCTCCACTTGCTTCCCGCCTGATGCTGGCTCCCCTGCCTGCTCGCTTTCATTCTTTTCCTTGGCCTTTGTGCCCACACACTGCCTGGTCTCTGTTGCCCTCCATGCCGTGCACTGTCCGTGCCCCACTCCTCATTTTCATCTCCTGCTCAGAAATGTTTCCTATCCTACTACCCAGCACGGTAGTGGAAACCATTTTTGGTTTGCCACGGTCAAGGAGGAGAATACTTAGAATTTTAAATCCCCTAGCTATTTCACATTTAAACAAGCTGGCGAGCTGGAGTGGTGCCTCGCCTCCTACATACAGTAATTGTTGCATCCCTAGGCTCCCCCTTTCTATCTCTGTTCCTACTTCATTCATTTTTCTATTTGCAGCCAGTGCAGAATATGGGCTGCTCCCCCTCCCCAGCTCCTGCATCCCGCTTTCTATCTTGTGACCTTGGCTTCCTTGAGCGCTGCACTGTAAATGAAATGTGGCATTGCCACATGGATCTTGATAAAATATATCAGTGCATGAATTGATTTTCATATTGATTTCCTTGGGCCAGCAAGGTGTGTGTCTGTGGAAGCCAAGCGTCTTGTAATGACAGTCCCAGAAAGTGGTCGGGATGCTTGGGAAGGGACAGGCTTTGTTTCCTTTTCACCTAGGAAAACTTTGTGCTTGTTAGCTCAGGAGAGAGGCTCTCGTGTTCTCTGGGTTCACTCTTTGAGCATATAGCCTGTCCGAAGAGAGAGAAATGCTCATCTCTATGCCTCCCCCCCCCCCCCCCCCGTGGCCTGGGTTTTGGGAGAATATGATTTCAGCCCTTCCAGCTGCTTTGTTGCTAGAGAGAGCTAGGAAACCATCAGGGTAGATATTGAAGGCCATGTGCACCCAGCAGTTTGCAGGGTCTGGGCTAGGGAGAGATGTGTGTTTGCATCCTCCCCCTGGTCATTTCTTCTTTCCTTGCTCAGCCTAGTTGAGATGTGGCACTTGTGAATTTAGGACTGATGCCCTGCCCTAAAGGGGTGTGTAATAATTCGTGATGTGTCAACACTGATGTCTGAGTGTGCATCGGAATGTGCCCTCGCCATTACAAGCACATACAGGCCTGTGTGTGGTGAAGCCGACAGGATGTGAGTGTGACATGGTCTCCTGCCTCACAGTGATGTTTATTAGTAAGCTACGGGCAACTGAAAGAACAGTGTCAAGACATGATTAAAGCTTTACTTTTCCCTCCTCTGTCACCATCTTCCCGGTGCCTTCTCTCAACTAGTTCTGTGTAGATGCCGCTCTCAACAATACTTCAGCTGATAGTGCAAGAGATTAAGTGAGCGTAGCTTCATGTGATCCCGTGTGCCTGTCTGTGCTTACGTAAAGCGAATAAGGCGGTTGAAACAAACGGCTATGGTCATTCATTGAATTTTCTAGCTAACTAGAAAGACCCAATTAGAAAACATTTTTGGTTGTGAGCTCTGCTGAGCTACCTCGTAGCATGGCATAGTGTATCTCCTGCTTTGCTAAGTACCAGGAGGAGAAGCCATGGAGGGCTTTGATAGCTCATGATCTCGTCGCGCTCGGGAACTGGTATCTTGGTTCCCAGTTATAATGGCATCGGAAAGCACAGAGCTGGCTTGGGTTAACATAGTCAGTGGTTTTTCAGCCAGCGACAGCTTTATGCTCCAGAGTGCATTTAGCAAAACCTGGAGACAGTTTTGTTTGCCACAATGTATGTAGGAGAGTTGTTGCTGGTATATACTGGTTAAGGCTGGGAATATTCCTCAACTCAGTTTCTGCGCTCCTTCCCCTCATCCTCTATAGACATGTACTTGCTCTAAAATGACAATCGTCCTGGGGTGGAACATCCTTGCCCTAAGACATGGCTTTGGGTATTTGTTGTTGGTGGTTTTTGCTCAAAAATTTGTATTGAATCTTAAATGTAAAAACCATTTTCCCCATAGGCCTACTTTTTCTTGAGTCAGGTGTTGGAAATGATCTGACATAATCGAGGTTTCTCATTCACTGGCATTTATTGTTCCAGAGAACAAACATGGAAGCCTGCCAGTGTGCAGATCAGCAGGCCTATCCCCAGATGGCCCACCCAGTGAATGCCTAAATTCATTGACTCATGTATGGCTAGTCAAAGCCACAAGGATCACATGAGCTTAAAGCTGGACTTTGAGAGCCCATGGTCTCACAAGGGGACATGGTTCACCCTTGTTTACTTTGCAACTTGAACTACATTTTCAGAAACTTCTGATAGAACTTTCCAGAGATGCTTGCCAGGCCCACAGGACTGACTGCATCAGAGGCAGTTTGGCCATGGGTATAAAACGCCTTCAGTGTATGTAGACTTGGGCATTGCTTTTTGGTTGGCCCGATGTGAGTCCTTGGCAGAATGCTTTGGTTTTGGTGAGACAGGTGTATGTGGCAGCCAAGACAGAGATTTTGTGTGTTTTGATTGTTGAAAAACATTATTGGAAGCCTATGATTGTCATATGATCAGTTTATTTAGGCAGGATCTCATTAGGTAGGGCAGGGGTTAGGGAGTAGGAAGGACCTCCTTTATTGAAGTAACAGAAAAGCTAATTGCAAACAGTGTTGAATGTTCTAGGACTGTTGCATATTGGTCTATCAGGCCTTCACCTCTACCCTCTCGCATGCTGAAAAAGAAAAGTTAAATGAAGTTGGTGTGTTTGTCTGTGCTTCTGACAAACACAGGTAAGACAGAAAATGGTGTGTCCTGGTTTTGACTGGGTGTGCCAGCCACCTGTCATGGCGACCTCTGATAGGGCCCCATTTGTATTGTCTACAAAGATCGGTTTTCCAAACCTCTTTGAAAGGGCAGTGTTGCGCTTCAGAAATAAGTTCATCTTCCATGCTGTATTTTTCTCATCTAGTCTTTGGTGTCTGCCAGCAAGAGGAATGTGGAGAGAGGGCTGTAGGTGGACTCTGGGTGAGACTCTGGAGTGGCTCTTCGGTCTTCTGGCTGGGTGACCTTGTGCAAATTTCTCACGTGCACTGAGCCTTCTAGGGACCATGGCATACTCTCTAGAGCCTCTGCAGGTTTGCGTTCTTACTTGCCCAGAACTGCGCATGTGTCGGGCGCTCTGGGTGGTGCTTGATTGTTACGTGAGGTTTTGTGTACATCCAGAGCATTGTTCCTCAAAGACGGAAGAGCTTCTTTTCACTTCTCTGGGGTCACCCAACAAGTTGTCAGGTAGCTTAATAGAACTGGAGACGTACCTGGGGTCTCCCTTGGTACGCTGTAGACCCTGAGTGGATGTGTCTCCCATCCTTTCTCTTGATAGAAGAGTATTTATAGCTGGGTACAAGTACAGTCAGAAGGTTCTTATAAAATGCTGTTGTTACTGCAGTACCAAGTTAGAATGCTTGAGGTTTCGGCTTCTTGGCTCTTCCACGCGGCCATGAATTTTTTATGGGAAAGGAAATACTTAGTGTCTGACTCTTTTTATAGTGCAGCTACTCACGGGCTGGGAACCTTCCAGATCTTGCCAAAATCAAAATCACTGCCCGTCCATCCGTCCCTCTACTTCCTTTTTAGAATCCACCAGAGCCCCACATCACCGAGGTGTCGGGTTCTCTTGGTGAATGGCCCCATTTGTAAAACTCGTGGGGTGCAGTTTGCAATCCTAATAACTAGCCTAAACTGGAGGGGAGGGGTGAGTTACCCCTCAGTTCTACCCAGTCCTTCTGGCCTGGGGTTGCCAGGTTGGCATCCACATGGGACATAGACCACTTCTAGGTGCCCATCAGCACTTCTGGCCAGAGTCTTCTCTGCTCATGGAGAAGTGTTTCGGAATCACTAGATTCCCCTCTGATCTTGGAACATAAAGATCACTAGGTTAATCTGGATCTGGTGGTGTCCCTCTGCAGTCCTAGCAATTGGGAGGCTGAGGCAAGAAGATCTTAAGTTTTAGACCGTCTCAAAAAAACAAAACAAAACACAATGCCCTACAGTGGTAGATAAAAGTCTAGCAGGCCTCAAGAGGCTTCTCCTTTCATAGGTAAAGGTGGGTGAAATACCCCTTCCCAGGCCTTCTTTCTGTTCCCTTCAGTGACCCACATGTAATGCAGGAAAGTGAGGCCTTTCTAGTTTCAGCTGTAGCTGGCTTGGTGGGGGCTCAGTGAAGAGGAAAAAGGTCTCCTGGCTGCTGAAACACAGTGGGAGCTCTTTGTTGGCCTCAGTGGTCCCTCCAGGAGCACGTGCTCATCTGGCTTGGACTCACAGTCCATAGACACCTGGTATGACTACAGTTGCCTTAGACCAGGTGGCAGGTCAGCTCACAGTGTCTAAGAGCACTCCACCTTGGGGAACTAGCCTGGTGTGACTTCTCAGAGGGGGCCAGAGATAGCAATTGTCTATTGTGCAGGTGAGCTAAGTGTTCTCATTTTGTTTGTTTGTTTGTTTGTTTTGTTTTTTGAGATGGGGGTTTCTCTGTGTAGCCCTAGCTGTGCTGGAACTCACTCTGTAGACCAGGCTGACCTCGAACCCAGAAATCCATCTGCCTCTGCCTCTCAAGTGCTGGGATTAATGGTATGCACCACCACCTGGCTGTGTTCTCATATTTTTACCAGCACCCCAAGACTCCAAAACATAAAGTATAGCTTCTGATATGCTCAGAGGTACAACTGGTTTCCCTTGTGCCAGCTCAAGACACACATCTCTTAAAGACTAACTTCAGTTTTGATTATGTGTTGGAGCCCTCTGGAGCTACAGCTACAGGGGATTGGAGCTGCCTGT
>JADRCD010228018.1:3121-10621 GCA_019843815.1 Montemys delectorum
CTCTCCTCCTCCCCCTCCCCTCCCCGTCCCCTCCCCTCCCCCTCCCCTCCCCCCTCTCTCCCTTTTCTTCCCCCATGGCATTTCCCTCCCAGCTTTGACAAAATTCATAGTCCTAAGTACGAACTCCTTCCTATTGTCTATCTTCTAGAGAGACGTGTGGCGTGGCAGCATGCCAGACCCTGACCATTCAGCCTGGGGAGCCCGCCACGGGGAGTTAATCTGAAAGGCAGAATCAGGAGCAAGCTGCCCTCTCTAAAGGTACTGCTAGACCATCAGTGTTAAATTGTATCTGACATTTAATTCCAGCTTTGGGCAGTTTCGTGTGAAACCTGACTTCAGTAAGACATTGATCAGCCCACAGCTCTTCATGAGTTTTGACAAAATCAATTTTCTCCAGTTGATTGGGCGATCATTAGCTGACTTACAGAAAGGCCTGGGTCATGCATAGCTTTCTTCAGGCCTTGAAGCTGAGTGCATAGAAGAAATGATGAAAAATTGCAGCTGCCAGTCATTCTCTGTTCTCCACAGAAAGGGACCAACTCAAGTCTACAAAGAGCAGACCCATCTTTAATCTCATTGCCTCAGAAATATGGGTCTTTGAGAGAATTAGCTAGTCAATTTAGTAAATCATATATTCAACTTAGAGAAAGGAGACAAAGTTGGAAGAGCCTGATTACTGAAGTCTCCGCCAGTGTATCTTTCTCACATACCTTTACCTCATGACCACAACTTTATTCACCTTGAGATGCTTTGAAACAAAAACACATGCTTAATGTGGGGGTCACATGACTTAGTGGGAAGTTCTGTTTAATGAATCAGTTCAAAGTATTCTAACAAAACAAAACAACAGGATTTCACCCTGTAACAACCATTAGCTTCTTAGATAATTCATAACATAGAAAAACCCTTTCTCTCAAAAGATGAACTATACTATCAGAAGCAAAGTCTACATTCGTTCCCAATTGCCAGCTCAGCACTAGCTACATAGTCAGTAATTGTTAACATACTCTTGAGTACACTAATGAATAATTCAGCTATCATATTTTTATATTGGAACATTTCCTTGAAACAACTTTCAACTAAACTAGAAGTCAGATTAAATGTTGTGTTAAATCCTGACAAAGTATTTATCTGGATTTTTGTATATACCCTGAAACCCTGTGGAATGGTATATGATAGCCCAAATTAACTGATAGAGGAAACTTCAAGCATTTGGGGAAGCATGAATGTTGCTGTCTGCTTTTAGCAATATTTATGGTGAGAAACAGAAGTTTTGAGCAATTTATAGTTTTTCAGAAAATGAGGTTGTTCAGTGTAGAGGAATGCTAGGGCAGTGAGGTGGGAGTGAGTAGGTGGGTTGGGGAGCACCCTCATAGAAGCAGGGTAAGGGGGGAATGGGATAGGGGGTTTGCAAAGGGGAAACCAGGAAAGGGATAACATTTGAAATGGAAATAAATAAAATATCCAATTAAAAAAAAGGAAAATAAGGTTGTTTAAAAATGCTGTCAGGAAGGGTGCAATTACTGAAGACGGCACCACGAAATAAAGCCAAGTAGCTTGCACTGGGATAGCAGTAAAGATACCATTGATACATATCACATTTGGCAATTCCACACCCATAGCAAGATCAATGGTGTGAGTTTCCTTCATACACTTTAAGAATAGGGCCTCAGAATGGACCACATATCCTGAACCAACTCAGGTGTCATTTCCATAGAACTCAACAAAGCAAGGGTCTCAAACTGCTACAGTCATGGTCCAAGCCGGCACATGTACAGCTCCCATTTGCACCAGATCTTTGTGGCATCTGTGTGATGTTGCTCTCCCGAGTAGGAACACTACAGGAGGTACAGCTTTATGGTGGCTTCCACTGTGTTTTTAGAGGAAAGAATAGGAGGCCAATCAGGATCTCTGCAAGTAGCCTGTGATAGGATGATATGCAGAGCTGTGAGAAGGATACCACCATCACTATGGAGACAAGAGAGTGGTAGAGATACCGGGAATGTGGATGCTGGCAAGGAAGCTCCAGGTGGTGTATAGAAAACTGGCACAGGGGAATGCCTATAAAAGCTGCAACCAAGAAGGCTGTACAAGTGGCCCTGATGGTCTACACTGACATTGCCCAATGACAGCCACCAATTTTACCTGTTACCATTAACACTGGAATTGTGACCAGTCAGAATAGAAACATATTAATCTAAAACACAAGTTGGGTTTTTAAAGACTTAATGAAACAAACATAAAATAACCTAATATTTTTTTGTTCTCATTATGTACTGAAATGATATATGTTTTGATTAGACTTAGGTAAAATATATTAAGATGAAATGAAAGTAAAGGTTTTACTTATCCATTTATTCTTTTTAATGAAATATATAGACATTTAAAATAGAATATAGGCCTTTGGTCTCTGTAGCAGTGTTTTCACAGAGCACAACCCAACTTCCTTTGCTTCATTCATCTGTCTTTTATACATTTGCTTGTTTGAACATTGGGATGCTTAATCCCAAATATCAACTGGTAAGGCCCAAAACTGCCTGGGAGACAGGCCCCTGGGCATGCCTGTGGTGTCTTGATTGGGTTGATTAGAACTAAAGGACCTACTCATTGTGGGTGACCCCACTCCCTGGCTGGAATCATGAACTATATAAATGGAGATGGAGAACTTAGCATCAGTGTTTATTTATAGTCTCTGAACTCATGGGTGGGAAAAAGGGTTTAGTTCAGATCTCAAGTAACCTTCTGTCACTGAGGGGAGTTGGGGCAAGAACCTGGAACCAGGATGTGATGATTTGAATGTGTTTGGCCCAGGGACGGGTACTATTAGGAAGTGTGGCCTCATTGAAGGAAGTATGTCACTGTAGGCGTGGGCTTTAAGACCCTAGTCCTGGCTGCCTGGAACCCCATCTTCTGCTAGCAGTCTTCAGATGAAGATGTAGAACTCTCAGCTCCTCCTATATCATGCCTGCCTGGCTGCTGCCATGCTCCTCCCTTGATGATAATGGACAGAACCTCTGAACCTGTAAGCCAGCCCCAATTAAATGTTGTTCTAAGAGTTTCTTTGATAATGGTATCTGTTCACAGCAATGCAAACCCTAACTAATACACAGGAGCTGGTACAGTAGCCATAGAGAAGTTCTGCTTACTGGCTTGCTCCTCAATCTGCTTTATTATTATTATTACTATTATTATTATTATTATTATTATTATTATTAAAGTTATATTTTTTCATTAAATATATTCTCATTACAATTTCTCTTCCCCATACTTTTCCCAGGTCCTCTCCCTCCCACCCCAATCCACACCCTAAACAGATATCTAAGGAATAATAATAAAATAAAAAATAAAACAAAACCAAACAAATTGGAAGAAGATAAATAAGAATTACAAATTACTAAGAAATACAAATAAATATAAAAACAAATAAGAAAAAGATCCAAAGGAAAAAGCAAAAGCAGCTCATATAGATGCAGAGACACACATCTTCACACAGGAATTCCATAAAAACAGCAAACTGGAAGCCATAATATATGTGGGAAAGGCCTGTAAAGTTTTAAAAGATTGCCCTGACTTTACATTTGAGAACAAAAACCTCCAAAGATGTCATTGAGTCCATTTTTTGTTGGTCATCTACTGTTGGGCATGGAGCTTACACTTAAGAGTTCTTTGTTTCCTCAGTAAGACTTCATTGAACAGAATTAAGTTTTCCACTCAAGTAGCTATCAATTGAAGACAGTTTCTGGGTATGGGTCAGGGTGGAGCATGTGTCCACTTCTTTCAGCTCCAGGATCCTATCTGGTGCAGACCCGTCTGGTGCTGTCATAGTCTCTGTGAGCACAGCCCTATAGTGTCTAGAAGGCCTTGATTGCTTGGTGGGTGTCCTCCATCTCCTCTGGCTATGATACTTATCCACCTCCTCTCTCATAGAGTTCCTGAGCCCTGGGAAGGGGGGGGGAAGGGGGGGGGGGGGTTGATGGAGACATCCCTTCTTAGGCTAACACTCTTTGCTTATAGATTATGGAAGCAATGTGACCAGATGCTTCAACCTCCTGCTGCCTTGACTTCACCCCTGTGGTGGACCTCATCTTGAACTGAGAGATGGAGTAAACCTTTTCCCCCTTAAATTGTTTTTGCCAAGATATTTTATCAGGGCTCAGCATAGTAGAGTGGAGGGCCACCGCCACCAAGGGGTACAAGTTTCAGAACTTGGTGCGGATGCAGCACGTGATCTCCTACAACTCGTCCCGTGAGCGGTGTTCCATACTTCTTCAGAAAGGCATCCCCTACTTACTGCGCCACCCTCCAGTGCATCCTGCATATGATGCTGCCATTTGTAATGTTCAGTATGATCTACACATGGGACCACCAGGAGTTTAAGCAGTCTAAAGGAAGAATCCAGTCAAGTATGAAAATGGCAAGTGCACAGAATACATCTGGGTGAATTTCCTGCCTTTGAAAGACCCTCCTTCTCCGGGAGAGGAGTCTACATTGTAGTGCCTTGAAGACAATAAACTACATATGGGATTTTAAAAAGATATTTTATCACAGTGACAGGGAACAAAGCAAATACAGACATTTTCACAACTGAAGCCCAGTCAGGACTTTTTCACTTCTGTTAATCTTTCATTAGAAGAAATGCCAGTTTCTGCTTGGCAGAGACATCAGTAGTATGTAACCTTCCTCAATCTCATTTTGTCCACTGAGATGTAGGTGGACAGAGAACATAAAATCCATCTTTTTTTTTCAGCTATGTTTCCTTGATTTTATGACTAAATTTCAAACAAATGGTGTATTTATTGCTTCATTTACTCTCTGGAGTCTTTGTTAGCCTTAGTTCTGTACTCTTTCTAGACCAATGTATAATCTAGGTATTTGATCCACTTATTTTATAATCCATCCACTATTACCTTCAATTTTCTTTTTCTTTTATTATTAGATTTTTTTAGTTACATGTCATACAATATCTCCTTTCCCAGGTTACCTTCCAAAAAAGAAAAAAGAAAAGAAAAGAAAAAAAACAAACCCCTGTTCCCTCGCCCTGCTCACTATCCCACCCTCTCCTGCTTCCTGGCCCTGGCATTCCCCTACACTGGGACATAGAACCTTCACAGGGCCAAGGGCTTCTCCTCCCATTGATGACCTACTTGGCCATTCTCTGCTATACATATGCTGCTGGAGCCATTAGTCCTACCATATGTACTCTTTGGTTGGTGATTTAGTCCCTGGGAGCTCTGAGGGTACTAGTTAGTTCATATTGTTGTTCGTCCTAAGGAGCTGCAAGCCCTTCAGCTCCTTGGGTCCTTTCTCTAGTTCCTTCACTGGGGACCTTGTACTCAGTCCAATGCATAGCTGTGAGCCTCTACTTCTGTATTAGTTGGGTACTGTCAGAGTCTCTCAGGAGACAGCCATATGAGGTTCCACTACTGTCATGCACTACTTGCTGGCACCCATAATATTTTCTAGATTTGATGATTGAATATGAGAAGCATTCCTAGGTGAAGAAGTTTCTGAATTGTCCTTCCTTCAGTCTCTGCTCCATAGTTAGTCTCTACTAACTCCTTCCATGGGTATTTTGTCCCCCCTTTTAAGAAGGAACGAAGTATCCACACTTTGGTCTTCCTTCTTCTTGAGTTTCTTGTAGTTTGTGGTTTGTACTTTGTATATTCCGTTCTTCTGGGCTAATATCCACTTGTCAGAGCATGGAAATTCTGTCACATCTACCTTAAATCCATCTATATAGGGGTGTAAGTAATTCAGTTAAATGCAACCATTATCCCTCTTCATTGCATCAAATGGAAACAAAGAAGGAAAGAGGAGAGGTGAGAAGAGGTTTGCAGCCAGAAGCAGAGACAGTCATACACATAATTAGGATATTTCTGCCTCAGGCTGGAGAAATTGCCCAGCAGTTAAGAGCACTGACTACTCTTCCAGAAGTCCTGGGTTCAATTCCCAGCAACCACACAGTCGCTCACCTATAATGAGATCCAATGCCCTCTTCTGGAGTATCTGAAGAGAGCAACAGTGTACTCATTTAAAATAAAATTTTTTTAAAAAAGGATATATCTGCCTCCTGCCTTAAAGAAGGTAAGAACAATGAGTTGGGGACTGGTCTTGAACCCCAGCCAGAAGCTTTGCTGTTATCAGATAGCACCCAGAGAAAGGTCAAGAGTCCACCTTTGAGGACACTAATGGGAATTTAATTCTCCTGCCCTCTGTGTTATTTTGTTATCATAAAATAATTTGCTGAAAACTCGAGGCTTAAACAACAAATGTATCACATTATAATTTCCTTAAATTGGAAATGTAGGCCAAATAAGTCTAGCTCACACAGCATCTCTCAGGGGATGGTAGCTAAGCTGTCTCAGCCAGGGCTCTGGTCCTATCTGGAAGGTTGACTTAGAATGCTTACTTCCAGATTCAGATTTGTTCATGTGGCTGTGGGCAGGACATAATTTCTCTCACTAAGGATTTTCCTAGATCTAGTATCTGTTGACTCAGATAAGAAAAGCCATTTTCAGCTTAGGACACCAGTGTAAGTTCCTGGAAAGAAGCGTGCCTGCAAAGACTGATTGACAGATTAAAAGGGAGGGATGTGGAAATATTGCAATACTGCAGAACAAGAGGCTACTCAACTTGTCCTGGGCTAGCTTTAGCCCCCTATAAGCCATTCCTTGTCTACCTCTGTGTCAAAAGTAGCACACTGTAACTAATAGATTACAAACCTCTTGGAAGCTATTAACTTTGCAGACCAGTCGCTTCTACAAACCTCAAAGTTAAGAAACTTATCAGCTAGCATCTGAGGCCTATGGAAAAACTTCCCCCATCTTGCAGCATCCCCTTTCTCTGATGTTCCTACTAATGTGTTTTAAAATTACCTTGATTTATGATTTCTTTGTTCAATAAAACAATAACATTTCATGAAACTGCTTCCCTGTGGAAACAGAATTTGATACAATATCTAAATCTATGTTCCCAGGCCAAGGTCATTCAAATTTGGGTGTAGAATAAACTCTTAAACTCTTATTTTTCTTTTAAGGTGAAGGCTCTGGTGTTTTCTGTTTGTTTGCTTGTTTTCCATTGTTTTTGTTTTTGCATTAATACCAAACACCAAACCTGACCCAGATCCTAAGAGGACCTGACATGACCCTAATTTTGTTGTTAAAACAGTGATATACCAATAACCTGTTGCTATATCTACTCTCTAGTCTAATTTTGATTTTTTTTATAGTACTTTGTTGTAAGGCCTTCCCACAGTGTTCAGGAACATGAGAGCTAGCTCTTGCAGCAGCATGTACTCCCAAATAAGAACATTACAATGTGTCCAAAAATTGAAGCTACAGTGCCCTACAGTCTAATTTAGACAGTTGTAAAAGAGCAAGGTATGAGTTGTATCTCAGCACTTCCACTATACTGTCTTCAGAACTGGATCAGTTACTCTAGGATCCACTCAGCAAGGTAAGGTTATATAAGAGCATAAAGGGCAGAGGGGACTAGACTCAC
>JADRCD010228018.1:15621-30608 GCA_019843815.1 Montemys delectorum
AATCTTCTAAGAGGTTTGTCTGTCAGAGAGCTTACTGATCAGATGAACTGAAATGGAAAGACCCACCCAGACATGAGTGGTAGCATCAGATGGTGGCTGGATTTGGGTTTTATTGCTGTGAAGAAACACCATGACCATGGCAACTCTTAGAAAGGAAAACATTTAATTGGGGCTGGCTTAGAGTTTCAGAGGTTTGGTCCATTATCATCATGGTGGGAAACATGGCAGAGAGCAAGCAGGCATAGAGCTGGAGAAGGAACTAGGAGTTCTACACTGTGATCTGAAGGCAACTAAAAAAAGACTGGGTACCATACTGGGGAGCTTGAGCATAGGAGATCTCAAAGCCCACTCCTAGTGTCATACTTCCTCCAACAAGGCTACACCTACTTCAATGAGGCCATACCTCCTAATAGTACCACTCCTTATTTACAATGCACTCAAACACATGAATCTCTGAGGACCATTTCTATTCAAGCCACTCCAGAAGGGCCAGAGTCTTAGACTGAATAGAAAGGGAAAAAGCAATCCATGCACCAACATTAATCCCTCCCTGCTTCCTGAATGTGGCTATAAGTTGACCAACTGCCTAATGCTCTTGCCACCATCTCTGTCATAAGGACTGTATACTCAACTGGGAACCAAAATAAACCTTTCTTTAAGTTTATCTGACAGGCATTCATCACGGCAATTATAAAATTAAATAATGCATGCTACATAGAGGCAGACAGATCTATCTCTGTGAGGTTCAGGTTAACCTGGTCTATACACAGAATGCCAGGACAGCCAGAGCCACACAGTGAGACCCTGAACTGAAACAAACAAACAAATAGTTACTAATACAGTGCATAAAATCTAAATTATAATTGTAAATGATTAGCAACCCCCATGATATTTTTTTAATTTACAAAAAAAAATTATGTCATATCATCTTCTGTTCCAAACATGCAAAATGTCAAAAAATAAGTCAGACTAAAAGAATTTACTATTATGATGTTTATTTGCATTAAATGACAAAATTTACCAAATATTTCAGAGTTTCAAAAATATTCTAGTCTTATTTTTATCCCAATTCTTAATTAATAAATGTTATCATTAAGGAGATCTATTATACAAAAATGAAGAACTGAGCAAATTCTCCAGAAATTTATTATGGATTATTATCATCAATAACATGTTCTAATGCTTCACACTACTTTCTTCAAAGGAGTATGTTGTCACACAGGGACAGTGATGAACCATCCAACCCCAACTGTATTCTCTTCTTTGTGCCTGGGAAGATCATAAATAGCAAAGATTTCTTCATCCCTTCTTCTCCTCATTTGTAAGTAAGACCTATAAAAGAATTCATTCAAATAAGAGTTATGGATAATGAAATAGGGATGCATTTTTAAATTTTTCATTTTTGACTAGAATAATTATGAACAATCAAATAAGAGGTGACTAGTGATAAACATATAACAACATTAAGTCTAAAAGAAAGCTGTAGGTCCCAGTTCCCATTGGAATGGATTTTCACCATAAAGATGGACAAGACTTGATTCCTTGTATTGCATAGGATAAGAGACACCCAAATCTTTGTATGCAAGTAGGGCTCTTTCTGGGGTCTTCCCATCAGTACACCTCTGCATGCATGGAAGTTGGTTCTGAGTTGCTTCCAGCTCCCACATGCTTCCTCAGTGGAAACATAGTTACATAGCTACCAACCACTCCCTTCTAATGTGTAAAACAATACCCAAAATATAAGACCTTTCATGTTTGTGTTTACTAAGCTCCTCCTGATAGGAGTCATACTAACATAAAGAGCTTTGCAGACTGTAATTTGATTTCATTACTCCAGTTCTTCCTCTTCATTTCCTGCCTTCAACTTATGGTGACCCTCTCAGGTTATACACCTATTAGGCTCCACACTAAATATAGTGGCATAGAACATAGAATAAGCCTAATCATGTTGATAGACATGGTTCTTTATATGCCCATGGACATTTTTAAATTCTGTGTTCTATTTTTGGTTTTCTTTTCCTTTGCTCTTCTCTTCCTATCTCTGTCCTAATTGTCTTCATTCCCATCCTGGAAAATAATTTTCTTCGTCACAGTTACTATTGCTATTATGAAACACCATGACCTATGCAAGTTAAGAGGAAAGGGGATTATTTTACTCAAACTTCCATACCACTGTTCAGCATTGAAGGAAATTAGGACAGGAACTCAAACAGATCAGAAACCTGGAAGCAGGACCTGATGCAGAGACCATAGAGGGGAGCTGCTTACTGGCATGTTCCCATGGCTTGCTTAGCTCACTTTCTTTTAGAACCCAGGATCACCAACAGCCCAGGGATGGCCCCACCAACAATGGCCTAGGCCCTCCTTCATCAATCTCTAATAAGGAAAATGCCCTAAAGGCTTGCATACAGCCTTATCTTATGGAGGTATTTTCTTAATTGAAGTTCCCTCCTCTCTGATGAATTTAGCTTATGTCAAGTTGACATAAAACTATCCCACATTGTTGTGCTTATAACATTTTTAGCCTTGTATAATTTGATAAAGCATACACAGGCATATACATGCACACCTATAAGAAATCTATTAAATATTTTTATGGTACTCGGTGTTGAATCCAGGGCCTTAAATATGTTAAGTGCTCCACCACCAAGTGACAGTCAGCCTTCATTTATTTTGTAAACAAAGTTGGGATTCTAGATTTTTCCTATATCTTGTGTTGATTCTCACATACTTATTTTTTAAAGATTTGTTACTTATTATATTTACTTATGTATGTATATATATGTGTATGTGTGTGTGTGTGTGTGTGTGTGTGTGAGTGTGTGTGTGTGTGTGTGTGTGTGTGTGTGTGAAGGTGAACACACGTTCTGGCTCTTGGAGGCCAGAAAATAATGTAGGATGATCCCTGTAAGCTAAAGTTGCAGGTATTTGTGAGCTGCCCACCATGAGTACTGAGAAGTGAACTTGGATTCTCAGGAAAAGCAGCAAACACTCTAATTCACCGAGTCATCTCTCCGGTCACAATCATATAATTGTCGGCATTATTAATCCATCTTTATTTCATTTTCTGTTATTGTGCAATATACCAATGTATAAATATTGCAATTTACTCTAAAATCTAGGAGTTATAATTTGTCTGGTTTCCACATTTTTCTTGTGCTGACATTGTTGTTCACAATAGGTATGAACTGGAACCAAGCCTAGACACCCATCAGCTGGTGAATGAATAATGACGATATGGTACATTTATCCAGTGGAATTCTAATCAGCACTGAAGAAAAGTGGAATCAAGGGGTTTCTGGGAAAATGTACAGAACTGGAAAATATACTTAACAAGGTAATCCAGGCCCAGAAAGACAAATGTCATAGATTCTCTCTCATATGTGGATCCCGGCTTTGAAGTTTTAGGTTTCCCTGTTTAAGTTGGAATTTGTCTATAGAGAGCAAAGAGCAAGAAAAGACCCTGAGAGGTGAGGGAGACTTGAAGGTAGACAATCATGTGTGATATGAAAGTAGAGCTGTAGAATAACATTAGAGTTGGGAAGTTTTAAATAGGGATGGTTAAAAAGAGATGCGATGCATAAGTAGTCAACTATTAAGAATAGAAGACTGTTGAGTGCTCAGCCCCAAATGTGACATCTATAGCACCAAGACTTGGGGACAATCACAGGAAAGGAGACAGGAACATTGTAAAGCTGGACAGTGGGGAGGAGTCCTCCGAAACTCTCCCTTCTGGATACAACATGGCTCTTTCAGGCAGGAAAGCACAGTATCTATGGTCACCTGCCCAAGAAGACATAGAAGAAGGAAGGATCCAGACATGGTGGCACACACCTTTAATACCAGCATTCTGAGGGCAGAGGCAGGTGGATCTCTGTGAATTCTAGGCTAGCCTCGTCTACACAACAAGTCTAGGTCAGCCAAGGTTACATAACTAGACCCTGTCTCAAGAATAAATGAGTAAAAAGTGAAGGAGACAAAGATATCAAAGGGACTAGCTGTGAAGAAGGTACTCTCCAGGAGAGGGAGGGCCATGAAAGAAGGTGATAGGGCTGAATATGTTCACTACAGGATATGCATGTATGTAACTGACAACAATTAAACTAAAGAGTAGGTAAAATACACCAAGTATGGCTGATAGTATCTTCCCCAACCAATTTCCCTCCCTCCTAGAAAGTAACCAATAACCTGAACTTAGTACATATTCTCTTTAGTTTTCTTCATACTTTTAACAAGCCTGTATTGATTCTAATTTGCATTTTAATCAGTTTTCTAGTTTGGGAATTATGCCTTTGCCACTATTCTTTTAATGGGTATCTTTTATTTTTTAATTTGCCTATTTGACAAAATATATAAAATTGGTCATTATCTCTTCCCTCCAAAAGTATACAGGAACTTAAACACCTATTATATCCCTCCTTTACTTCTTGGTGTTTTAAAATTAGTGTTTATTTACACTTTTAAACTTTTAAAATGTTTTTATATTGGGTCTAGAAAGATGGCTCAGCAGTTAAGAGCACTCAGTGCTTTCCCATAGGGTTCGAATTTGGTTCCCAGCACCTACATTAGGCAGCTCACAACACAGGAAAGAGGAGGGCTGGAGACACTTGAATAAAAACCATTTTAATGGTTTTAACTGACTAAGCACATGTGATTCTTTGCATTCTAGGCTTTTAGAACATTGCCCTCCTTTGGGTCCCTTCTTTCTGAAAAACTGCCTTCAGGAGTTCCCTCGCTGATGTTTGTGGACTAATGTGCAATATACACTCTTAGATAAAACTTAGGAATTCTAGTTTGCTGGGACTCAGCTTTTGGCCCCTAATTTCAATTTTCTTTCCTTTCCCCCCACCCTACTATTTGTAAAACAGTTTAACTAAAAGTTATGGGCATATTTTGCTTAGTGTTGTTTTTTTTCTTAGTTGTTTTTTTGCTCACTGTATTTTTCCAAATAAGCATTCACATCTGAAACTTTTACTCTAAAATATTATATAGCTTTGAGTATTTACCTTTTATTTAGTTTCTCCCTTACTCTCCTTATAACTTTTATTTCCTATATGTTAGCCTTTTCTTTGTGTTTGTGTGTGCCCATATTCATGTGTGTTCTTATGTGTATGTGTGTGTGTGTGTGTGTGTGTATGTGTGTGTGTGTGTGTGTGTGCATACAGCAGACCTCAGGGGGGTGTTCTCATTCATAGTCTACCTTCTAATTTTGCTTTGTATTTTTATTGAGATACCCCAGTGGCCTAGAACTCACCAAATAGGCCATGCTGGCTGGGCAGGAATCCACCAACACAGACCTGGAATTGCAATCACATGCTAACTAACACACCTAGGTTTGTTTTTCTCTCTTTCCTTTTAACTTCAGTTCTGGAGAACTTGGGTCCTTGGGTCCTTGTGCTTACAAAGCAAACACTTTATTAACCAAGCTACCTCTCCTTCCTGCTGCCTTTTGCTTTTAGCTTCCCGGCTCCTTAACTTTCACAACACAACCCTGTGTACAGCTATCATGCCTACCTATACCTTATCTCTACTATTCCAGGCACTGTCATTATGTAAGATTCCCAGTTCAGATCTTCATCCTTGTGAGTCTATGGCTGTGTGGCCTGGTGTCCTAATAGTACCGAAATTTCACCTTCCCCTTGGGCCTCTGATACCTAAGAGTCAGGAGTACTTTTGTACTTCTAGCAAGGTTTTAGCATGAACATATAATATCAATGTTGGGCGTATGCAAGATAAGCCAGAGTGGCAGAAGCTTGAGAATCAGGTCAACTGGAAGATTAGTCTACACATGTCTTTATTTTAAATTCTAACTCTTGTTATTAAGACTTTAGTTGAGTAAAGAATTATAGATTTATATCTAGGAGACACTTGAAAATCTGGGAAGGTTGACATGGAAAGTGAGCCTAAGGTGGATAATATCCATTTTCGTTTCAAATACTTGAAGAGATTTCCTATGAAATAAGAGAACTTTCTGTATTCCTTTGTGGCATACAACTAGTGCTACTTACTACGCACCTTCCCCAGGGAATGGTTTCCCACTCACATAGAGAAGAATTGTCCAGCATTCAGAGCTGCTAAGAATGGTGTAGTCATTCTCAAAAACATATTGAGTTCCACACAGGTGGAAGGGTTTTTCAAATATGGAGAGGAAAATTAAAGGAAACAAACACTTGGCAGGAATGCTATAAGGGAGCATGAAGCATCACATGTTTGTAGAAGTTACTGGACTTCTGGGTTTCTAGACCTAAGAGTCACTTGAGTCCTCTGTCTCATCTAGAGATCACCTCACAAAAATGTCTGAGTACAAACAGTTCTGCAGTGTTTATTGACTGAGTGATATAGGATCCAGACCCCCAAAATCTCAGAACCTTCTCACAGCAGTCATTGGCTGCTTCTGGAACACAATCCATCAGAATTGCCCATTGACTGAGGTCTTGCCAAGATATCCTTAAAACAACCACATTTAGGAAGTGCCACCTATCCTTTCGTTGCACCATCCAGTGTATATGCTAGTCCAAAAGTAGAGGGAAGAAACTCGGAGAGGGTACAGAACACAGAGCCAAACCATGGAAGCATGTAAACCAATGCTTGGAAGCAGCCTGTGCCATTTACTCATATTCCAAAGGCAACACAACCTACATAGGCAGTCTTGAAGTCAATGAAACAGGAAAGCTAGTCCCTTCTATAGACAAAGCTTGATATGGGCAGAAAAACGCCCATGGGATTCAAGAACCAACTCATAAGGGCTCCCAATAGGCAATTCTTTTAAGTTCATAGAATGACCAGGCAGTCATTAATCCAACAATATTATGAATTGGAAATGTACCATGGAAGTTGGTAAAGGACCAATCAAACCTCCCTGGCTTCTCCTGCCTCTCCCAGGCTAGTTTTAACATTTACCAGCACACCACTAGAGGGAACCAGTAGCTGTAAACAAATACAACTGGCTACCATCGTTTCCTTGGCAACCAGAACTTCAAGAAGCCCAGCAATAATAATGGATTAATAGCACTTAAATAGTATATATATATATATATATATATATATATATATATATATATATATATATATACTTCAATTTAAGTCTCTTCTCTGTACCCTAAAGGACTGTGCTTAGTTTCTTAGCTCAGAGGAAAGAATCAGCATTAGCGACACCTTCTTGACTCACCTTCTGGCACAGAAAGATGAAGTAAAACCAAGGAGGTAATGCTGTCATCCCCCCTCTTACATGAGCTTCATTTAGGGTCTTGTTTCCTTGGCAACACACCTGACACTAAAACTACTTCCAGTTCCCACTCCTCCCAGCTACTTTGAGTGTATGAAGTGAAACATTCCCTCTTGGCATCCCACATGAGCCCATGGGATGGTTTCCAGGCTAGGCCCCTACTTTAGCACCAAGTCCCTTCCTTAAACTAAGCTCTAATTGAGTCCAACATTTTCTTTCCTGCAGTGTGGGCTGGATAGTGCTAAGTGCTGTCATTTAAGGAGCCCCAGGTGCAAAAGCTGGGCTTCCCCCAGCCCCATGCTGTCATCTGCCCACCTCCCACATTCGCCAATTGACCTCTACTGTCAAGATTTCCTCTTAAGCCAGTGCCTGAAGTCAGGGGTATTTGCAAATTCCTCCTGGACACCATCCCATTTGAAAGGATGATGAAAGGATTAAGGAGAAACCAACTTGAAAGAATACCAATAGGTTTCTGTAGAATTGCTCTGGAAAGCACCAGGGCTGTGTTGCTGCAGAAAACCCATGGCCATTCCCACCCTTTGTCTTCCCCTTATTGCTACCAATTTCCCCCTCTCAATCTCCACTCCCGACCCCCACCCTCCACCCCCACCCCATCCTGGCCCATGATCAGATCCACCATTTCAGAGGGCTGGTTCCAATTGCAAGGCTATTCCTGCACCAATCTCTGGCAAGCAGAGTGAAAGGTGCCGACAAAGAGGCCCTCTCCACAGCTCCCTTTTCACAAGAAGCATGTATCCAATTAAAGGATTTTAATTAAAATGCTTTCTGTAGCATCCTGTTTCTACTCACTATTATAAATTAAACTTGACATACTCTGATTTAACAGGTGGGTGAGATTATTCTGAAAGCTGCCAGATGAGAGGAAATAGAAGCTAGGCTAAAGGAAGCTTGTGCTGGTGTGTATGTGTGTGTGTGTGTGTGTGTGTGTGTGTGTGTGTTCACATGTGCACTCACATGCTGATGTAAGTGCACTGTTATGTATGCATATGTTTGCCTTTACATTAGTTTTAAATCATTTGGCTTTAAATACAGAAGTCACGATATAGTCAAGGGACACAAGAAGAAACTAGAACTCTAATCTTTAAAAATTAGAATCTTGTGTAAACATTTTAAAAATCCAAACCCATGGCCTCTGTTTCTTTAATTGTGTGTGCATGTCTATTCCTCATATTATAAATATCCCTAAGGATATACATACAACCTGCTCAGCTTGTGTAATGCATAGAACTTGTACAATGTATAATGTAGAATTTGTCTATGTATACTGTATGATGAAGAATTCATGTGGGGAAAAATGAGTCTCACAGCACAAGAACTTGTGCATTTATTAGTGTGGTCTTGTTTCTAAATATCAGCTGAAAATATCTGTAACCTTCATTTTTTTATAAAGGATATTTTGCTTGTTGTTTACTCAAGGGAATAAGGAAGAGGTTGAGTGTTGCTATTGCCAATCAGGCTTTATAGCTTCAGTACTAAACTAAACTCAGTTTAATGTCTCAAAAAGTACTTTTAGAACCATGAACTGAGCCTTCATATATGAACTGACAAGTTGGTGAGGAGCTCCTTTTGTTCAAAATCTGGAAGTTTATTTATAAAGCTAGTGCTCACAGGGTTTTATCTGAGTTCCATGTAGGATGTTGTGGACCCCCCCCCCAAAGTTCCCACTCCAAAGTTCCCTCCTCCCTGGCTCTCCCTCTACCCCTCCTCCCCACAACACTCTTTACCACTTTAACACAAACCCTCTGCTCTAAATGCCTTCCATATTTGTTGATTTATTCATTTTGTCAACAAGACCAACCAGCATTGTAGCTATTAAAAGTTCAGCAATGAACTATAAGAAAATAAACAAATATACAAAATACATTTAATGTTAAGAATACATCAGAAAGAAAAGGCAAATTGAGGTGGGCAGTGCCATTTGCATTTTATCTACTTCAATCAAAATCTTAAATTGTATGTTTATATTTCTTTTCCTCGTTTGAGCTGCTATTCCCTGAGGACAAGGGTTACAACCAATACCTTAAGGTCAAAGTTTTAACAGTGAATGCAGCAGAGGTGCCAGCTAAGGAAAGCAGAACTCTGTGATCCTCAAATTCCCCAATTGGATATTACCTCAGCAAAATCTCACTATACCCTCCAGATTTCAAGGCAGCCCACCGTATTTTGATCTGCATGCTGATTTTATAAGACAACTTTTTTCTTATACTATACAAAGGTTACTCTAGTGGCCTGAGACAGTGCATGTCTTTCAGTCACAGGGTCTAAAAGGATATTGCTGCATACCATGCCAAGGACAAAAGTGAAGTAGGAAAGAAGGGTCCTGGTAAGCCAACAGGGTCAAAGAAGAAGAATGAACCAGAAGATAAGGAAGAAGATGATTAAGATGAAAAGGAGGGAAGATGAGGATGAAGAATAAGTGGCTGTCCTAAAGTGTGGAGTATATGTGCTCAGGCAATTATTTTGCTAAGAATGTGAAATTCAAGTGCAGCTCAACATTAGCTTCAGTATAAAAACTGTACAGATTTTTGTATAGCTGATGAGATTCTTTGTAGAGAAAATACTTTTTAAAAAGAGTTTGTTGCTTTTTCAGGGCTACCACATACAGTTAGATTTAAAGGATTTGATGCTGAATATTTCTAAATATTAAATGGTTTCTTTAATTTCTTATGGTAGCAAAAAAACTTCATTGGAGTTTGTATTACCAGTAAAATGAATTTTTTAGGATGTTGCAAATTTTGTTTTTTTTAATTTGTAATAAAATAATGTATTTTTA
The DNA here is from genome assembly GCA_019843815.1 of Montemys delectorum. Lineage (NCBI taxonomy): Eukaryota > Metazoa > Chordata > Mammalia > Rodentia > Muridae > Montemys > Montemys delectorum. The sequence goes on from JADRCD010228018.1 coordinate 25,641, forward strand.
AAAAATAGTGTAAATGTATCCAGTTGCAAACCCACCATTTTTGGAGACTGAGGCAGAAGGATCCAGAGCTCAAAGCCAATCTCATCGAGCCTTGGTTACTTAGAATCTGACTGGTTCAGAAAGATGGGTGAAGAAAAGAGAGATGAAAAAGAGAGGAAAGGAGAGAGAGAGAGAGAGAGAGAGAGAGAGAGAGAGAGAGAGAGACAATACATTAAGGAATTTTTAATTTAAACCAGACAGCCACCATGAAACACTAGAGCAAATGCTCTTCTCACTCCTAGCAACTCTTTAGCTCTCTTACCCATACAAGAAAGTCTTTGCTGGACAAACGAGCTCTTTAGAAGCTTATTTCTACTGGAAAGTCCAAGGAATTTAGTGTCACTGTTTTACATTCTGAAGCTAAACAAAGTTAGAGAAGTTCATGATGGCTACCTGCTGCCTGTTCTGTGCTCTCTGAACAACTGTTGTTTAATTGTGGCTATCTGTTGGGATCTATAATGTCCAATCCCACATGAGCACAGCATGCAAGGTGTAGAGAGACATGCCTCACTTGCCTGGGGACACCTAGTGCATAGCTTATGCCACAAAGGCTTAGAGATCCACTTTTACCATTGAGCTCCCCACCCCAAGAAGGAGAAGGAGCCATACTCAAGTACCATAAGCATCTTCACGAACCTATCAGCCTCTTCAGGGCAGGTGTGTCAACTTCCGTCTCTTCGAGTCTTCCTTCTTTTCTAAGCCTCCACTCATGAGTAACACAAAGTGAGCTGGAAAACTAGAGAGAAGCCGTCTACATGATTCAAATAACTAGTGGGTTGAGAGAGCTGGATAGTGGCTAAGACTGCAAGGGGCATGCTAGAAACTTAGTGACTGTCTAGTCCACCTGTGGACACATTCTTTCAATAAAAGACAGCTACCTCAAGCTGAAAGAAACAAACCTAGAAGGAATAAATAAGCATGCCATTTTCCACTATGAATTTCACAATGGTGGAATCAAGTGGAGTGATGCAGGCTGAAACTCGAAATGGTTACGAATTTGAGTAAGAACACATCGGAGAGCTCCTTAAAAGATGGATGAGCACATGAGGTGGAGTGTGAACAATCAACTGCCACTGAAGTAGCCTGAGTCAGGGAATGGGTTAGGTACAGATGGAGAGAGGGGTAGGGAAGGATCTTGGTCCCAGGCCTGAAGAATTTTATACAGCAGGAGGATGAGATTCATCCTTAAGTGACAGGACGGAGAAATGGAAGCTGACCATGGACAGTAGTAAAGTGCTCTGGAAAATGAGACCCCCTACGTCATCTTCTTGAGCATGTGTCCTAAATTCTCCATCTTCCTTGGCACCTTCAAGCTTCAAGAGCTTGGGTAGTGGAAACTAGAATCAATGGCATTGAGAGGAGGTATAGCTCCTGAGTGAAGAACTTTGGATTAGATATGGTTTTCTGGGCTCCATGATTCCCATCCCACCTACCATACTATATGGGAGCAGGGCAGGAGAAAGAGTAGAAAAGTTAAGCAAAGATGTGAAACATAAATGACATAAAGGTCATCTGTCTATCAAATACCTGAGGGAGGAAGTTACACAATTGGACACCTGAAGCCTCTGCCAGCTCCAGAAATAGCTCAATTTATACCTTACTCTAATCTGAATGGAGTCAGTGCCCATATAATTGCACTACTGAGATGCTTAGGATATAGGCCCCACAAGTGGAATAAATACACTAGAGAAGGATTTCCCACACTATAACACACACAGGAACAGACAGAATCCAAAGGCGAAGAGAAGACTGAAAATCAGGCAGATATGTTTCTGGTGGTCTAGGTGTGGGCAGCGTGTTTCCAGGTTTATGTTTCCACATTCTTGGCCTCTTATTCAAGGAATTTAAACCAAGTCTCCCGCAAATTGCAAAAGTAATAAGGACACTCATTAGAGCCAAACAGTGGTTCTGGTGAGAAAGAAAACATACTGCCAAGACTGACAGCAGGCACAGGAATAAGGTTACTCAAGGGCCCCATTTTTATGGCATCTTCCTTTTCAGAATTCAAGAAAAGAAGGAGTTTGGTTGCTAAGGAGTGTAATACAAGTCGTTCTTGAATTATGTACATAATTCTCCCTACAAGACAATTCATGATACTGTTTGTCTTGTTACATATGCACAAAAACCAGTTCAGAGCAGATCAGCCCCATTTCTCTTGGTTTTACAAACTGTTCTGGGACATATTTGAATAGAAATGGAATATTGTCAAAGGATTGCTAATGGGAATAACTTATTCTCGTTGCGTAAATCAGATACACACACAGCCTTATGCAGGAAGATCCCAGGTTGCAAGGTGGGTGATTAGGAGCATGTTTCAATAGAAATGGGGTACTGTCAGAATAACTTATTCTCATTGTTATACATGCAGTCTTATGCAGGGAGATGCTAACAGGTTACTAGGTGGGTTAATAGGGGATGGAAGCATACATAGCCTAAACCAAGGAGAGTCCTAAGTTGCTAAGTTATCCCCTATGCTTTCCTACCCCAACTCTCTATTTACAATTCAATCCAAAGAAAGACATCACAGTACAATGAATGAGAAAGGATAATGAATGGGTGACATGTGAAACAGTTCCTCTCCGTTCCTAGGAGAGCTCTAAGTTTACCTTGAACATCACACTTGGTTTCTCAAATGATTTCCCAGCTCCCAGCACTTCATCATTTAAAAAAGTGCTGTGTGTGTGTGTGTGTGTGTGTGTGTGTGTGTGTGTATGTGTGTACAATTTTAAAATATATAAAAGAATGTAGGGAATATATAGGCATGCAGCTTGGAAAACTATTGTAAAGCTGAAAACCAAATTTAAAAGCACAAATGGTCACTTGCTGTCTACGCAATTGCCCTTTATGTCCCTGGGGTGAAATCCATACATGGGTCAAATCATTTTCCTTCAAAACACCCAGTGAAATAAACTTTCCCAAGAACTCTCTCCAGATTTAATGTGTTTTTTTTAACAGCCTACTTATGAGAGTCTGTGTCTGCCCTGTTCATAAGAGATGAATTTGCCAAGGCTTTTGGCATCGAATAAGAAGGCCATAAAATATGCCCATATTTCCTCAAGTGATTGAGTTATTACACATAGAATTCTTGCTATGAAAACATTGGCAGCCAAAGGGGGGAAAAACCTAGTTCCTGAGTATCAGCACCTAGCTGAAGAGTTTAAACCTAGTCTGAAGCTCTTGCCCAGTTGCTCTGCAGTTAAAATGCATACAGCATTGTGGGAAAGTCCTGAAATCAAAACAGAAAACGGTTAATCATGAGCTTCCTACAGAGATACACTGAGAAACTCTACCTTAGTTCTCAGTAATAGAGAAGAGGTTCCATTCAGGATTATTGTTTCTGAGTCTTGAATTTCTTCGCCCAGACATGACAATGATGCAGACTCAGAGTGTAAAGCTCTCCTTGTGTTAGTGTACCTGGTGATAGCATCTCAGAAACAAGGGGGAGAATAATATTTTTGCTGGTCCTCTGGGTTAGTCTCAGGCACAGTGGCTACCACCCTCTGTCCTGACCCAATCTTATCACTAGAAATTCCATATACATACAGGCCCTCTATCCCAGGTAGAACACAAAGTTTGGTTCCTGAGCAAGAACCAGCCACATTAAACATCAAGTTACTGGGGAAGATGCACATGGACTGGAAATGACAGGGACATATGTGGTAGAATAATCACTAGACCATCATCAAAAGCTATAAACTAAAAACAACACCCAAACCTTTCCCAAATTTTCTACATAAATGAAAATGCAAGAAACTCTAAAACTAAAGACCTATGTCATTTAGTTTGTTTCTAATAGTAAATGGCAGACTTTGGTAGTGTAATATTAGATTTTTAGTTTTTGGGGTTTTTTGGGTTTTTTTTTGTTTTTTTGTTTTTTTTTTAAGTCTTAGCAATTCACACATGGAAGTTGTGAAGGATAAGGTTTCCCAACATCAGTTCTGCTACATGCTGGTCTGAGTGGACATGGGAATGATAATTTAGTGTGCGGTCTGGGTTATTATGATGTACAGTTAGCTTTGTAAGTGTTAATTAAGACAATTAAAACTCACCATTAGCAAGCATCTTTGGATTGTTCTTCAAACTTCTCCAAAAGGCAATAAGACTGAACAATCAAGAGATTATTTGTGTGTGTGTGTGTGTGTGTGTGTGTGTGTGTGTGTGTGTACATGGTTGGTGGGTATGTTCATGAGTACATGCCCATGCCCATACACACATTTGCATATGGCAGTCAAAGGCTGATACTAGGTGTTTTCCTGTGTTGCCATCCACCTTACTTTTTCATACAGGGTCTCTGGCTGAAGCTGGAGACTATTGATCTAGCTAGACTGGCTGGCTGGCAAGCTTCAAGTGTTTTCCTGTTTCCATCACTACCCCAGCTCAGAGATTAAAGGTGAGCTACCCTGCACAGCTTTTAGGCTAGTGCTGGGGATCCAAACTCAGGTTCTCCTGCTTCATGGAAAGCACTGTCTGTGCCATCTCCCCACCCCAAGATCATGTTCTTTTAATAAGTAACAGATATCTACAATCCAGGGTATAATGCTGATTCTGTCTCTGTTCTAAGGAAAATGAACTATTGTTCTCCATTTTTCCGTGTAAAACGGAGCTCATAAAAGTAACTTCCAAGAACTGCTGTGAGGATTAAATAAATAGATTCATATTGTGCTCTTAAAAATGAGCATGATGCGTATGTGCTCAGTATAGGGGCATTGTCCTCAGTAATGTTAAAGAAGCAGCTGGAAAGAGGTCAGAATCATCATACTGATTCCATATGTTTAGGAATGTGAGAAAGGAAGCAGAAAGTCATATAAGTACACTAACACACAAAGCCGTATAACTACACTAACACACAAAGCCGTATAACTACACTAACACACAAAGCCGTATAACTACACTAACACACAAAGCCGTATAACTACACTAACACACAAA
>JADRCD010228018.1:30618-42573 GCA_019843815.1 Montemys delectorum
ATAACTACACTAACACACAAAGCCGTATAACTACACTAACACACAAAAAGAACAAAATAGCTTCTTTAAGAAACTTCATTTTTACCACTCTAGAACTGAATCTACTTTATTTAAAATATGTATAATTTTATATCTAACTGCTCTTATATTTGTATACTCAATACAATTATTAATAAATCTCTGCTATTATTTGAGATTTTAAAAAAATTCTCTATGTAATGTTCTCCAATGTTATATGAATATAAAGCTTTCAGGTGAAAGTAATTTAAAATAAAAGCAATAGTTCCCTTACCAAAACAAAAATTATTGAATTTGCATTAAGTAGTTTCATTAATTTGAAAACACCCCAGAATTTATTTTTTATCTTAAAAACCATTTATTTATTGGTGTGTGTACATATAAATACATGGAATAATGCTCATGTGGAATTCAGAGGGTGGCTTTGTGGAGATGGTTCTTTCTCATGGTTATTACATGAATCTAAGAAATGGAACTGGCAGGATGGGGCCCCAAGTGCCTTTACCTACTGAACTTAATTTCATTTTTTTAATTTAATTTTATTTAGCAAGTAAAATAATATCATCAAAACAATTGAGTTTGTCTGGTGGAATTTTTTGTTGTTGCTTTTGGAAATTTGGCTTTTTTCTCTTATACTTATTTGTATAAATTTTCATGCTAAAGAGTTGTGGATAATTTAGTTAATAAATAAACAAGAGAAAAAAGAGACTTCATTTTTAAGAAACTACAAAACTAGACATTATTGTGAGTACTTACTGAAAACAGGATCGCTGGAGTTTAGTGCACAAGGCATGGTAATGCAAACACATTGGTTGTTACTCATACCTGTTCCTTTCACATCAAGGGAGGCTGCTCCCAATGTGCTCAAGGATGTGAAGAGCAGGAGCTAGCTCATGATCACAGTATCTCAAGGTAAACATTCTCAGAATAGAACACCTAGCTCTCTCCCATCCTACTTAACTTAATTTTACCCAACTCTCTCTATCTCAGAATCGGAGCCACCATCTGTGCAGACACCTGGGGATCACAATGACAAGTCTCATACAGACATGCCTGCAGCAGATCAGACAAGTCTCATAAAATTTGCCTCTAAAGAATATCTTGAATCTGTACACTTGTTTTCAATAACCTTCTCTAGAATGTCACTTTAGCCCCTCCTAAAGCCCTGTGGATTACAACATTCATTCCAATACTATAGCTCAGCTCCAGCCTACTCCCCAAAAGTAAAGAAACTATGATGATAGTGATTTTGTAATTAGCATGATTGATCTTCTAGAAACCAAGATATTGCATTACACACTACTTCCTGATACAACTCTGAGAGTATCTGGATGAGACTGTCATTTGAATGGGTATAACCAAGTGTCTGCCTTGTATGCTTTATGCTGCTATAATAACATACACTACATACAATTGGCAGTTGGTTAAAAAATAGGAAGTTGTTATTATCACATTGGAAGATGAGCTTGAATATTCAAGATTGAGGCAGCAGTAGATAACAAATGAGAACTCATTCTTCATAGATGTCCATTGAGTTGGTTTTCCTTGGTGTTTGTTCAGGAGGTTCTAGTCCAAGCTTGATGGTCCCCATTACTTTGGAGAAGACATGAAACAGCACACCGTGGTTGGAACATGTTACAGAACAAAATCACTCACTGCATAAGGAGGGAAGAAGCGTGAGTTCAAGGAGAATGGCTTCTCACAGACCTCCTCACAGGAATACTCAAGTGTACTAAACACTTAGCCTTAAGGTCGATCTCTGAAAGATTCCACCAACTTCTCATATTTCCCCTGCTGCGGACCAACCCCTCTCTAAATGAATTTTTGAGGGAATAAAATAATAACCCAGGCATGGTAGCATAAACTTGAGAACTCAGATACTTGGGTAACTTGAGCAGAAGAATTACTTAAGTACCTGAGTTAGAGTCTAGCCTAAGTAACACGATGAGACCCTATATCAAAAAAATAAAAAGAGAGAAAAAATATTTAATTAAAAGAACAAACTAAGACAAATCCAAGGTGGCAGCTGCTGCCAGCAACTCCTGGACTGCAGAGCAGTTCAAGGAGCCTCTGAGAGGAAAAATGGTACTGGGGAAGTCTACAGAGCCTGCAGTGTACCCGGAACAACTAAAATGGCACATCTTATGGGAAGATGTTTTTGAAAAGTGGACTTTAGAAATTGGAAGGACTTTATAAGTTACTCTTTCTCTGAGATGAATGCTTTTCCAAATAATCACAACTAATGAACCAGATTTTTACCCTCGCTCAATGTCCGTGCCACCCTCCAAGCAGAACCATTGTTCATTGAAACAGTTGGTGAACAACTTTATGGATAGACCATCTTAATACACATACCATTTCTTAAATGAATGTAACCTGTTCTCTGTGGGCTGAGAATAAAGTCATTCACTCAAGTCAAATAGTTTTGACCACAGCAGGAAGTCTGTATCCAAAAATTGTGCCTACAATTCATTCCTTGGTGCAGCAAAACTGTCAACTCTCAGCTTAGCTATGATGGAGGTAAAATCCTTCAGTGATTTGAGCGTCATTGAAGTACAGCCTTATTACAGTGAAATCCAATATCTAAAAATTGTTCTTATTTTGGGTTTGTACCACAGTAAGAGCCAAGATTTTAAGCTCTACTAAACACAAAACAAACAAAAAGACTTTATTTATGTTAATTTAAAAAATACTAGTAGTGATGTATTATTTCAAAATATACAGTTAATATGTTTGGAGTTATTTAAAATTTATATTGAGAAAAATGTATATATTTTCAGTATTGCTGTAGACAAGCATCTACATAACACTGTTAAATTGATTGTTGTTTTATATCAAACAACTTCTATAATACTCAATTTTATTGTTATAATATTTTATAAATTTTAAGGAATATGACAAAAAAAGATATTGTAGGTATTGAAGGGGGGGTCTCTGGGAGGAGTTGGGGTACAAAAGGGAAACAAGAATGTGATTTAATTCTATTTACTTAAAATATGTTTTTAAATGTTAACAAATTCAGATAAATTGAAATCATGTAACTTTTCTCATCATAATGCAATAAAAGATAAAAAAAGGAAAAGAAATTGGAAGGAAAGGTGAAGGAGTAGAGCCACTTGAACGTTCACAGTGGAGAGTGTGAGACTAGAGATGAAGCAGAGACAGGTACAGGAAAACTATGGGAGAACTATGGGAGCGAGGCCACAGGTGGTGCAGCTGCTGCAGCAGCACATGCAGTTTGCCCTGCCACTCTTGAACTACTAGCATGACTGATCGACTGACGTCCGTCCCAGTAAGCAGGGGCAGAACTCTCCTGCCTCCAAGACACCCTGTCCAAATGCAAGATCACCCTAACTCGAGGCACCAGTAGGATATTCAAGACAAGTCTCTGAGGCTGCTCTTCCAAAGGTCCTGAGTTCAGATCCCAGCAACCACGTGGTGGCTCACAACCACCCTTAATGAGATCGGACGTCCTCTTCTGGTGTGTCTGAAGACAGCTACAGTGAATGATGCCGGAGCGAGTGGGGCCAGAGTGAGCAGGGCCAGCAGAGGTCCTGAGTTCAATTCCCAGCAGCCACACACATGATGGCTCACGGCCATCTGTACAGCTACCGTGTACTCATACACATAAAATAAATAAAATAACTCTTTAAAAAAAAAAAAAAGACAAGTCTCTTCAGTGGTCTAGTAATCACAGTACTTCAGAAACCAGAGACCAATGATTCCTTGCAATAAGTATATGCATGAAAAGTTGTTTGGGAATATATATATATATATTGTGTGAAACACTGCAGTTTTAATGCCACTTCAATGAATAAAGCTGCGATGGACAGATGGTTAAGATGGTGGAATGGAACTGATTTTGTGCCCCAGAGGAGAAAGGCAGAACTAGAGACACAGTAGCAGTAGAGCCTGCAGTAGTGGTGACAGTGGGTGAGGCTGCAGTGGACAAGGGAGCAGGTCATTGCCAAGTAAGGCTGGCAGGCTGGCTTGCAGCATCTTGGAGCTCTCACAGGCTCTGGCTGCAAATGTGCTACCCAGCTGCACAATGGCCTTGGCCCCGAGCAAGGGCAGAATCACAGGATCACATAGGAAATTGGTTCTCAACCTGTGGTGGGTTGTGACCTCTTTGGCAACCCTCTGTCTCCAAAGATAGCTACATCACAATTCATAACTGTGGCAAAGCTGACAGTTATGTAGTAGCCATAAAAATAATTTAATGGGTTGGGGTGGGGAGGGTCACCACAATGGAGCTATGTTAAAAGGTAGCAGCACAAGGAAGGTTAAGAATTACTGACACAGGGTGTGTTGGGAGTGAGTGAAACCCACAGCAAGTAACAGGTCTGAATTAAGCGCCCCCATATGGTCACCTGAGTTGAATCCTTGGGGTCTCCCTCATCTCGGGTCTCTGGGACTTTTTGGGGGATTGCCCCGCCCCCACCTTCATCAGTTGCGTACTTCCTTCCATTCATTCTCTTGGCCCTCTGGGACTCTCTCCTGACTCTCCTCATGCCTGATCCTTCCCCCCTATTCTGCTCTCCCTCCTCTCTCTTACCCAGAACCCTCCCTCTGCCTCCCATAACTATTTTTCTTGCCCCTTATAAGTGGGATGCAAGCATCCTCACTTGCGCCTTCCTTCTTGTTTCACTTCTTTGGGTCTGCGGGGTATATAAGGGGTATTCTGAACCTTTTGGCTAATGTCCACTTATCAGTGAGTACATACTATGCATGCCCTTTTGGGTTTGTGTTACCTCACTCAGGGTGGTATTTTCTAGTTCTATCCATTTGCCTGCAAAATTCATAATGCCCTTGCATTTAATGCTGAATAGTATTCCATTGTGTAAATGTACCACATTTCCTGTAACCACGCTTTGGTTGAGGGACATCTGGGCTGCTTCTAGTTTCTACCTGTTATGAATAAAGTTGCCAAGAACATAGTGGAGCAAGTGTCCTTGAGGTATGGTGGAGCATCTTGTAGGTATATGCCCAGGAGTAGTATAGATGGATCTTCAGATAGAACTAGTTCCAATTATCTAAGAAACTGCCAGATTGATTTCCAAAGTGGTTGTAGAAGTATGCAGTCCCACAAGCAATAGAGGAGTGTTCCTCCTTTTCCACATCCTCACCAGCACGTGCTCCTGATTGAGTTTTTGATCTTAGCCATTCTGATTGGCATAAAGTGGGATCTCAAGTTTATTTTGATTGTAAATACCTGATGACTAAGAATGAGGATATGTGTTGTGTATTTAAGGCTTGTATTATGTAAATTGGATTCCCAAAATTTACATGATAATTCGCATTCAAAATGCTGGGGGTCCCTGCCCCTCATTGGTTCTAATTGGTAAACAAAGTTGCTGGTGACCAATGGTTAGACACAGAGACAGAGACCAATCTTTAGATTTCCTGGGCAAGGGAATGGAGGGAAGAAGAAGGACTTAGAACCTCCATGCTGGGGAAGCAGAGAGATCAGGCCTGAGAAGTGCAAGACAGAGAGACAGCCAAAATATAAGCATTGGGGATCATGGCCCAGGACTGCAGGCCAAGGTGGCCAGGATGCAATATAAGTTTTAGCAAGTAATAATCCAGGAATATCGGAGGGGAGAGTGTACAAGCCATGCGAAGGTTTGGGAGTGGCCCCACGATTGAGTTGCTTAGGGCGTATTAAATGTAAGGCTGCAAGTGTGAGTCTCTCATTTGAGAATCCACAGCATTGGTGCAGTATGGCAAGGAGAGAGGGTTAATCAACAACAGCAACAGATATGGAACCTGAAAAAACTACCTCCAGTTAGCAAGACAGGACCCCCAGGACATGGGGACACCCAACCACCTACAAAACTTTTGGCCCAAAATTGGTTCTGTCTAAAAGAAACGCAGGGACAAAGATGGAGCAGAGACTAAAGGAATGGCTGACGAGTGACTTGCCCATTTTGAGACCCATCCCATGGGCACTCACCAATCCCTTACACTATTAATGATGCGACAGCAGGCCTCTGAGAGGCAATACCCAGCAGCTGACTGAGACAGATGCATAATACCAGCTGACAAACACTCGAGGAAGGTAGAAGACTGCCATGGAAGATTAAAGAGATGGCAACCCCACAGGAAGACTAACAGTGTCAACTAACCTGGACCTCTGGGAACTTCCAGAGACGCAGCCTCCAACCAAAGAGCATACACAGAGTCATCCAAATATGTATCAGAGGGTTGCCATGCCTGGCCTCAGTGGGAGAGGATGTCCCTAATCCTGTAGAGACTTGATGCACCAGAGTTGAAGGGTACTTGGAGGGCAGGGGGGCTGGCCTCTCAGAGAAGAAAGGCAGGAGAGATGATGGAGGAATTCCATAAGAGGGGACCAAGAGAGAATATCATTTTGGATGTAAATAAGCAAACGAACAAACAACAAGCAAATAAATAAATACTTTTTTTAAAGCCCCCCATATGCCAGAGGTCTATTTGCCTTGTCTCTAGGTTTCTCTTCCCAACAAAACCTGCACAAGAGCTCTTGGCCAGAAGCCAGAGGAGCTGATGAGACTTCCACACCCACTCATTCCTTCCTAAGCTAGGTCCCTGGACAAGACACTAATGAGCAGTCAAGAGGCCAGAAGGTGATGAGGAGGTGGGGAAAGAGTATATGGATTGTCCATGACCTGTATAATCAGACCCTAAAGATTTGGCTTCACAGATTCACAGAATTCCCTTTCTACCCAAGAGTGTGAAGGAAATTTGGAGGAGATGCTGAGGTACCAGGAAATGAAGCATGGCCCAGTTAGGAATCTGCAAGCATTGACATAGCCTCTACTAAAAATGCCTTTGGGGGGTACTGAGAGGTACTAAGTGCTTGCCAGTGGGCTCTCTGCCTGTAGGGTTTTCATATAACTCATTCAGCCACAAAACTATTGTATTTCAGAGAAGTTTCTGAAAATCATTTCTGTTTGTCAACCCCATGGCTTTAGTCTGTGCATTTCCCCCACAGAGAAGTAATTGATCCATGTCAGACACGGAGAGGGTCGAAGCCGAGTTCCCAAAAGTGACACACATTCTAATGTGTGCAGTCTGTGAATTTCTAGGCAACAAAATGACTTTGTTGAGGGTTTTTTTTTTTTTTTTTTGAAGAGATGTGCAAATTCACAGTTATGTGTTAGCCTCAGGGTATGAGAGATTCACACATGGATTTTAGGAATCAAACACATTAGGTTAAATTTAGGTCTGCATCTTACCAGTTGTGTTACCTTGGAAAAGTTAATATCTCTAAGCTTCATATCCTTCAGCTTTTAAACAAGAAGTGTTTAGATAAGATGCTTGGTAAGGAAAAGACACACGGCAGATGCCAATCAAATGATGGAAGATGGTGATGGGGTATTGTTGATAATAATTGCCTTCTACTGAAATAGATGGGTAGCCAAAGGTTACAACATCAATGGGCTCACCTAAAGACTTAACTGTTGAGCCACTTTCATGGAAAGGAATTGAAAACAAAATATACATTGCAATTTCTTATTAGAAATATAAGGTGAATTGCTACAGCAAACTTTAACTTTGTATATTAAATGTATAATTGGGTTTTTTGTTTTTTATTTAAATAAGTCACAGGTTTTTTTGTATAATTTGTAACAGCTACTCAATCCTATAAAAAATTACAAACGTCATATTAATTAATATTTACAGATGCTTCCATAAACCAAGTTGGCAAAAATAAAACAATCCCCACACAACTCCTAATTATATATGTATTTAAAAACTTCAGGAATATAGCTGTCACTTCTGAAAAGCACATTAAATACTAAAATTCAACGAATGCAGAAGTTGAAGGGGAAGAAAAAAATGTTGACAGCGGGCTACTTGAATTTTCTTCCTCCCAAATATCTAAAACATCACATATTCCACTGTTTTCAGTGTAGCTTGTAAAACCCAAAAATTCTGATTTTTTCCCCACTTTTCTGAAAAAGGTCCAATAGATACTGTACTGGTGACCCACAGTTTAAGAAAAACTTAAAGAGCTTAGGGTGGTGGTATACTTTAAGTCTCAGTACTCAGGAGGCAGAGATGGATCTCTATGCATTTAAGACCAGCCAGATCTACATAGCAAGTTCCAGAACACCAAGGTCTGATTAGTGAGAGCCTGTCTCAAAAATAAGGCTATAGAAAAAAGTTTAGAGGAGTATAAATTTGAACTTTAAAATTAAGTTAACTATAAATTTAAAGGTATCCATACCTGTGGTGGTTTAAATATGATTGGCCTTTATAGACTCATGTGTTTGAATATTTGGCTCAAGTGGACCAAAAAGTGTCTGATACCCAATGAAGGTGATCTTGCTTTTAGAGGCCTGATCTTAAAGAACCTCCTGGGCATATACCCAGAAGATTCTCCAACATGTAGTAAGGACACATGCTCCACTATGTTCATAGCAGCCTTATTTATAATACCCAGAAACTGGAGACAACCCAAATGTTCCTCAACAGAGGAATGGATACAGAAAATGTGGTACATCTACACAATGGAGTACTACTCAGCTATTAAAAACAATGAATTGGGGCGAGATGGCTCAGTGGGTAAGAGCACTGACTGCTCTTCCGAAGGTCCTGAGTTCAGATCCCAGCAACCACATGGTGGCTCACAACCACCCGTAATGAGATCTGACGCTCTCTTCTGGTGCGTCTGAAGACAACTACAGTGAATTACACCAGAATGAGTGGGGGCTGGAGTGAGCGGGGCCAACAAATGTCCTGAGTTCAATTCCTAGCAGCCACACACATGAGGGCTCACAGCCATCTGTACAGCTACAGTATACTCATACACATAAAATAAATGCAATAAATCTCTAAAAGAAAACAATGAATTTATGAAATTCTTAGGGAAATGGATGGATCTGGAGAATATCATCCTGAGGAAGGTAACTCAATCACAAAAGAACACACATGGTATGCACTCTCTGATAAGTGGTTATTAGCCCAGGAGCTCGGAATACCCAAAATACAATCCACAAACCACAAGAAACTCAAAAAGAAGGAAGACTAAAGTGTGGATGCTTCGTTCTTTCTTAGAAGGAAGAACAAAATACCCATCTAAGGAGTTGCAGAGACAAACTATGGAGAAAGAAAGGACAATCCAGAGACTGTTCCACCTGGGAATCCTTTCCATATTCAGTCATCAAAACCAGACACTATTGTGGATGTCAGCAAGTGCTGGCTGACAAGAGCCTGATATAACTGTCTCCTGAGAGGTTCTGCCAGTGCCCAACTAATACAGAAGTAGAGATCCACAGCCATCCATTGGACTGAGCACAGGGTCCCCAATGAAGGAGCTAGAGAAAGGACCCAAGGAGCTGAAGGGTTTGCAGCCCCTTAAGACGAACAACAATATGAACTAACTGTTACCCTCAGAGCTCCCAAGGACTAAACCACCAACCAAAGAGTACACATGGTGGGACTAATGGCTCCAGCTGCATATGTATAGCAGAGGATGGCCTAGTTGATCATCAATGGGAGGAGAGGCCCTTGGTCCTGTGAAGGTTTATGCCCCAGTGTTAGGGAATGCCAGGGCCAGGAAGAGGGAGAGGGTGGATTTGTGAGCAGGGGCAGGGGTAGGAAACAGGGTTTGTTTTTTGTTTTTGTTTTTGTCTTTTTTTCAGAGGGGTAACCAGGAGAGGAGATATCATTTGAAATGTAAATAAAGAAAATATCTAATAATAAAAAATAAAAATAAAAACAAACAAAAAAGAAAACAAGGACTTGAGATGATGAACGGCAATGACAGCCATGTGCTTGGAAACTGTTTTACTTCGTAATCTAAACACCTTAAAAATCTATAAGAGGTATTCATGTCAGATCACGTGTTTATTTGTATGTCAAGGACTGCTGGGTGGCTTGGGAGCCAGTCAGCACTGACAGTAAAGTGATGTTCTGTGAAAGCTCTGGAATGTTCCAGGATGTATTCATGTCACCATCACCCAGCTCCTCATAAAGCTTCTAATTACAAGAGGTTCTTTAAGATCAGGCTTAGAGGCAAGATCACCATCATTGTGTATCAGACACTTTTTGGCCCACTTACTTCCTGAGAACAGTAGCATTACAGTTCAAACTGCAGAGATCAATCCCCATACCTTTGCCAGAGCCTAGCCAGGAGGCTGCAGCAGACTCCCTTGGGAAATGGCCATTACATGCTTCAAAGCAAGGATGTATTGACCAGGAAGCTACAAGGAATGATGACAGCTCTGGCAGCCTGATCCAAGTGGCCAGATTGGGGACAGGCAAGGATAAGAAAAATGACATATACAGCAAAGGACTGCCTGGTCTGACCCCAGTGAAAGAAGACACACCTAACCCTCAAGAGACTTGAGGCCCCAGGAATGGGGAGGTCTGGTGGGGGGAACATCCTCTTGGAGATGGGGGAGGAGGAATGAGATGAGGAACTGTCTGAGGGTGGACGCGAAGGGGGATAATGACTAGACTGTAAAAAAAAAATTATAAAAATTTTAAAAAATTATAGACATATCACAATGAGAATTTGCATATGTTAAATATACTCATTTACTTACTATCTGTTATATAGCATTATAAAGATATTTTGACTCTTCAAAAAAAGAAAAATGAATTTTAAAAAAATTAAATCTAAATCTATTTAAAAGATAAACTGGATAAGCTATTATTGTCCAAAACAGATGACATTTTTGTAACCCTGTGTGTCCCCAGTGCGTGGATCTGGCCGCTTGGATCAGGCTGCCAGAGTTGTCATCTATTCAGAATACAATCATTGTATGTGCACTAATCTCTGTTGTTAAGCCTAATTCACAAATCTTGGTCAGAAATTCATTCAGAAACTCACAAAGCTCGTCACCGTTCATTGACAGGAGCTTTCACTTGCATGTAGTCGCTAACTTTAATGAATGAAGCATGAGTTTAAGTCATGTTCTGTTTGGGTGACACTGACACAGTGTCTCAAGAACTCTCATACATAAGTTCTAATTCAGACTGACTAGCTGGTAGTGTTTTCTTTGATAAAAATATATATGCTTTAGGAGTTTCTTGTTATTATTATAGAAGAGACTTCGCTGGAAATTACAGGAAAAAATTATAAATGTTTCCTGTTTTAAGTTCTGCAATTCAGCCAGAGACTCCTGAGTTAATTAAACACCAGTCTCTTGTATTTCTGTGTGTGTGTGTGTGTGTGTGTGTGTGTGATATGAATGTGTCCATATCAACCATATGTGTGTACACAGATATCAAATCTTGCATTCCCCTCAGGCTTGTATCCTCTCATTAGGCTCTTGTTCCCTGGGTTTTGGACAGGAACTTGGGTGCATGGAAATGTAAGCTCTATAGGTGGAAGCTTCTTAGGCCTGAGTGGATATGAGAGAGGTTTAAGGGGTGCCACTTAGAATAAATGTCTCAGACAGCTGTTTATATAATATTTTATTGTTTCTTTAAGAATTTCACACATACATACAATATATCTGGTCATATTCACTCCCATCTCTGCCCCATAATACCCCTCAGATCAATCCCCAAATCCCCACACCCTCACATCTTTATATCCACATATATTTTTAATATCCTACTGAGTTCATATACCCATAAGCTTGTGACCATCCACTGGACCATACACTCTAGGATACAGGTAAAGCACCTTCCTTTGGTGCAGGAAGGTACTCTGCATGCTACCAAAAGAGAAACATAAACACGGACAAACTCTTTGATCTACAATGGTGTCATGCCTGCACAAGATGCCAGGCCAATGGTGACACAAAGCTTGTGGAAGTAGCCAACCAATATCTGATATGGCTTATGGTTGACTCTACAAGCTAGAACCAATAACCAACCCTGCTTGGGTGACCCAAACCAGAGATTAGATAACCCAAAGACCTACAATAAAACCAAATACTGCTATTCTTTCTAAAAAAAAAAAAAAAAAAAAAAAAAAAAAAAAAAAAAAAAAAAAAA
>JADRCD010228018.1:42673-82004 GCA_019843815.1 Montemys delectorum
AAAAAAAAAAAAAAAAAAAAAAAAAAAAAAACCTTCTAGTGGCAATTAATTAATTAATAATGTTAACTGACTTGATTTTATACAGATCTTGTGCAGACAACCATAGCTCTTGTGAGTTCATGATTGCAGTTGTTGTAACATGCCTAGAAGATGCTCATTCACCCCTGACCTCCCCAACCTATAACTCATAAATGTTTCTACCATGTCTTCTACAATGGTCCGTAGGCCTTGGGGAAAGAGGATATGGATGTTCAGTTTGTGACTGAGCACTCCACAGTTACTCATTCCACATACTTTGACCAGTTGTGAGTTTGTTCATTAACGAGCATCCAATGTACGAAAACATTCTCTAATGAGGACTAGGAACTACACTAATCTATTGGTATAGAGATACAAACTTAGAAGTCCGCTTCATTCTGTGTTCATTACCTCTGAGACCTATGAGCAGCACAACCACGAGTTCTTGGCCAGATTTAGAAGTGTTCAACATAGGTTTCCTCTTGTGAAACAGATCTGAAGTCCAATCAGAAAGTCGTTGGTTAGCTCTTTAACATTCTTCTCACTAGTACATCTATGGACACATGCCAGTAGTTAATACAGCACACAAGTTCATAGCTGTGTAAGACTATTAATGACCTGGGCTCCTATATCTACTTTGACAAGAGAATGTAGAGCAATGGCCCAATGGCCTGCATCAAATCCATTTGTTAGGCATGGGTTCAAGCTTACATGACCAGTGCCTCCATCTTATTAGCCAGGACTCAATACTGAATAGGGCCAATGTGTCTAGTCACGTGGACCAGAGGTCCTTCACTGAAATATATACCTTTTTACCAATAATAATTTCTAATAGGGTAAGGTGAATAGTATATTTATTCAAATATTTTAGTAAAGTTTACTGTTATTATAGTTTTAAAACCTAGGCCCTGTGCACATATGTAACAGTTGTGCAGCTGGGGTTTCATGTAGGACTCCTAAACACAGAAGCAGGGGCTGTCTCTGACTACATTGTCTGCCTTTGAATCCTTTCCCATTAATTAGGCTGCCTTGTCTAGGATTAATAGAAGAAAAGCGCCTAATCTTACTGCCGCTTGATATGCCAAGGCTGATTTATAGCCATAAGAGGCTTCCCCTTTTCTGAGAAGGGGAGGAGGTGAGGTGAGAGGGAGGGACTGGGAAGAAAGGAGGAGAGGGAAAGTTTCGATCCGGATTAATCAATAATAAAATAAAAATGGATTCCTTCTCTAGTCAGAATAACTGTTAAAAAAAATGCCATAATGAAACCCATAACTTTGCATTCTAACTCAAAAGATTACTAATTTAAAAAGACAGAAATGTCCACGTTTTCATGTTCTCTGTGAAATTAATTAATTCCAGAAAGATAGACCTACATATAAGGAAATATCTAGGTGGTTTCTCTTAAGAAGAAGCTTATTATAGATTCATATGAGGGGATTTGTGGAAGAGAGGATTTAAGCACAAGATGTACAGGAAGAAGGATCTTATAAAACCGGGTAGCATCAAGCTGTTAGTCTGGGACTTTTTAAAGGGTACATGCCTGAAACTGGGTGATGCACGTGATCAATGAGGTCAATTGGGCCCATCACATACCCAGGAACCTCCACTCAATTGTTTCCTCACAGAGCTTCAGGGCAGAAATAGTCATATAGGACATCTCAAAACAGGAAGCAGAGTCCCATTCTGCAACCCTGGCCTCCAGCAACCCCTGGGCTCTTAAGCCAGGTTCTTTGTGTAGTTGTCACTCCATTGGTTGTAAGTCTTGCCATCGTGAGTTAGTGTGTAATAAAGTAGCAAATAAATAAACAACACAGGGGCTGGTAAAGAGTATCCCCTTACCCTAATAATCTGAGTTTGATTCCTCGTACCCCTATATGGTTTAATAAAATGAAAGAAAAAAAAAAAAAACAAAGAGAGACTCTGACACACCCAGGATCAGAGGTGTCGAGGAAATAACATCTGTCCCAACACTGGGAGTAACTGGGACTAGCGGGACCAGGCACACAGGAACTCCACCAGCCCAGTGTCTCGGGTTCCATCCGGTCTGTCTGGGCTGGTGTCCAGAGCAGATCTTGGGGACAAGCTCTGCAGCCAGTCCCACAACACCGAGAGGAAGCTCCATTCCCAGGCACTCTGATACACCCAGGATCAGAGGTGAGGAGGAACCAACATCTGTCCTAACACTGGGAGTAACTGGGACCAGTGGGACCAGACACACAGGAACTCCACCAGCCCAGTGACTTGGGTTCCTTCCCGTTTGTCTGGGCTAGTGTCCAGAGCACTCCTTGGGCACAAGCTCTACAGCCAATCCCATAACACCCAGAAGAAGCTCCACTCCCAGGCACTCTGATACACCAAGGATCAGAGGTAAGGAGGAACCAACATCTGTCCCAACACTGGGAGTAACTGGGACCAGTGGGACCAGGCACAGAGGAACTCCACCAGCTCAGTGACTTGAGTTCCTTCCCGTCTGTCTGGGCTGGTGTCCAGAGAAGACCTAGGGCACAACTCTGCAGCCAGTCCCATAACACCCAGAGGAAGCTCCACTCACAGGTGACCTAACAAGACCAGGATCACAGAATCCCAGAATCATAGGATCACAGACACAGCTTGACTCTGAGGAGTTCTGACACAACCAGGATCACAGGAAGGACAGGTTCCAGTTAGATTTAGCAAGGGCAGGTAGCACTAGAGATATCCAGATGGCGGGGGCAATCGTAAGAAAGTAAACAACACAAACCAAGGTCACTTGGCATCATCAGAACCTAATTCTCCCACCATAGCAAGTCCTGGACACACCATTACACCAGAAAAGCAAGATTCAGATATAAAATCACTTCTCATGGTGATGATACAGGACTTTAAGAAATACCACCCTCAAAGAAACACAAGAGAACACAGGTAAACAGCTAGAAACCCTTCAAGAGGAAACACAAAAATCCCTTAAAGATCTTCAGGAAAACACAATTAAACAGGTGAAGGAAATGAGCAAAACCATCCAGAATCTAAATATGGAAATAGAAATGATAAAGAAAACAGAAAGAGAGACAACCATGGCCATACAAAACTTAGGAAAGAAATCAAGAGTCATAGATGCAAGCATCACCAACAGAATACAAGAGATAGAAGAGAGAATCTCAGGGGCAGAAGACACCATAGAAAACATTGACACAACAGTCAAAGAAAATGCAAAAAGCAAAAAGCTCTAACCCAAAACATCCAGGAAATACAGGACTTAATGAGAAGACCAAACCTAAGTATAACAGGTATAGAAGAGAGTGAAGATTCCCAATGTAATGGACCAGCAAATATCTTCAACAAAATTATTGAAGAAAACTTCCCTAACCTAAAGAAAGAGATGCCCATGAACATACAAGAAGCCTACAGAACCCCAAACAGACTAGACCAGAAAAGAAATTCCTCCTGACACATAATAATAAAAACACCAAATACACTAAACAAAGAAAGAATTTTAAAAGCAGTAAGGGAAAAAGGTCAAGTAACATATAAAGGCAGGCCTATCAGAATTACACCAGACTTCTCACCAGAGACTATGAAAGCTAGAAGATCCTGGGCAGATGTCATATAGACCCTACAAGAACACAAATGTCAGCCCAGGCTACTATATCCAGCAAAGCTCTCAATTACCATAGATGGAGAAAACAAGATATTCCATGACAAAACAAAATTTACACAATATCTTTCCACAAATCCAGCCCTCCAAAGGATAATAGATGGAAAATATCAACATAAGGAGCAAAACTACACCCCAGAAGAGGCAAGAAGGTAATCTTTCAACAAATCCACACAAACCTAATTCTACCTCTTACAACAAAAACAACAGGAAGTGATAATTACTTTTTCTTAATATATTAATATGAAAATTAATATTACCAACATATCCTAATCGATTGAAATCCAATAATATGAGGAATTAGAAATTTGTTGATTGTCATACAATGGTCTCTCTAATTTGGTAATTGGAGAAATAGGTCCAACATTGTACAATCTATATACACTTTCAGCTTCTTTGTTTGTGACAGTGTCTGGCTGTGTACAATATAAGCGACTTGAAATCTTGCTTCTCCTATCTCAGCCTCTCTATTAGTAGTATTGTTTATTTCATGTCTTTACACTATACTATGGTTTTCAGAACAGCTTATATATTTCAAAAGGAGTTATATACCCAAAAGAAACATAGACGATTAACTAGGGAGGTTGCTTCTAAGAGAACAAGAAAGAGTGAGACTGAATGCTTTGCTTGACGTTTGTAACTCTTGTATCAAGTTTGAAGAAGAGGACTTTATAAGTTACTCTTTCTTTGAGATGAATGCTTTTCCAAATTATCACAGCTAATGAACCAAATTCTTACCC
This sequence comes from Montemys delectorum, assembly GCA_019843815.1. NCBI lineage: Eukaryota > Metazoa > Chordata > Mammalia > Rodentia > Muridae > Montemys > Montemys delectorum. The sequence continues at coordinate 47,066 of JADRCD010228018.1, forward strand.
TCACTCAATGTCTGTGCCACCCTCCAAGCAGAACCATTGTTCATTGAAACAGTTAGTGAATGACTTTATGGATAGACCATCTTAATACCTACACCATTTCTTAAATGAATGTAACCTGTTCTCTGTGGGCTGAGAATAAAGTCACTCACTCAAGTCAAATAGCTTTTACCATAGCAGGAAGTCTGTATCCAAAAATTGTGCCTACAATTCATTTCTTGGTGCAGCAGAACTATCAACTCTCAGCTTAGCTATGATAGAGGTAAAATCCTTTGGTGATGTGAGGGTCATTGAAGTATAGCCTTATTACAATGAAATCCAATGTCTAGAAATTGTTCTTATTTTGGGCTTGTACCACAGTAAGAGCCAAGATTTTAAACTCTACTAAATATAAAACAAACAAAAAGACTTTATATATTTATGTTCATTTAGGAAAATACTAGTAGTGATGTATTATTTTGAAGTATACAGTTAATATATTTGGAGTTATTTAAAATTTATATTGAGAAAAATGTATTTTCACTATTGCTGTAGACGAGCGTCTACATAAGACTGTTAAATTGATTGTTGTTTTATATAAAACAACTTTTATAATACTTATTTATATTGTTATAATATCTTATAAACTTTAAGGAATATGACAAAAAAGATATTGTAGGTATTGAAGGGGTTCTCTGGGAGGAGTGGGGTACAAAAGGGAAACAAGAATGTGATTTAATTCTATTTACTTAAAATGTTTTTAAATGTTAACAAATTCAGATAAGTTGAAATCATGTAACTTTCCTCATCATAATGCAATAAAAGTTTAAAAAAAAAAACAAACAGAAAAGAAATCACTCCCTCAAGTTGTCCCCTGATCTCTACAGGTATACCATGAGGTGGGTGTGGGTGTGAGTGTGGGTGTGTGTGCATGTGCACCCCACACACAAATAAATTAAATGTAATAAAAACGTAATGACCAGCCTTGATGTGAATCACTCTTCAGGAATCACGTCCTCAGAAGATACTCACTAAGCCAAAACTCTGATGGAGGCATTTCTTCAGAATTAATACAAGTGTTTTCATATTCCTGTCTGAATTTTTTTAATAATTATCCTGTGGCTTAGATAAAGGAATCATAATAATATTATTCCCACCAGCATCCTAAATACCCAGGTCAAGGGTCTAAAGCACCTGTCTCCATCTTGCCCAGCTGTAGGGTTAAGGACACAGTGGCTAGAGTTATACACATTGACTCAAGCTCATTCTCTGATGTGTGACCATAGGTTTTGCGTCACTCACTGGCAATGGAGAAAAATAATCGTCCTTAATTCCTGTGATTCCTGCTGAGATTAAACAAACCAATGCAGACACAGAGAACAGTGGCTGCCAGCCAGTGAGTGCTCAATAACCCTTCACCCATCTTATCAAACTTGTCTTCTGGGATCGAAGCCCCTGCTTGCTGCTTTTGTACACAACTTCTGATTATATTTAGCTTGGGGCTTTTCCTCTCTCCCATCAGAAGCATTTATGTGTCAAAACACTCAAATTCTGACTATTCTAATCAAAACTACAATGATAAAGCCCTAAGACGGGTGGCTGTGACCCAAGACAAACAGGTTGGCACTTTGAACAGGAAAAGCAGTTATGTTTTCCAAGTCCATCCACCACCCCCTCATCAAAACCAAACCACCTGAGACTCTGGCAAGCATGCTGCACTCAGCCTTGCCGCACTAAGTTTTTCTCTGGGTGTAATAGAAGTAAACTTGCTTTAAGGAGCTGAGGCATGCTTTGTTATATATGCAGACAGGGATCTCTTGAGAATTTAGGGAAAAAAACAGTTATATTCATTCTAGTTAAAAAAAAAATATTTTGTGGCTTTTGTTTTCTACCCTGGCCCCTTAGACAGTAGGGAGTCAACACCCACTTACTTCATATAGCAAACCCTAGAGATTCCAAAGTAACTGAGAGAGGATTCCTTACACCACGACTAGAAAAAAATCTGAGACGCATCTGCCCCCTACCCCTGCAAAATGGGTATGTCTTCGACCCGTGAAGTTTGCTTATTTGGGGAAACCTGATTTGGAAGGTGTGTTTTAAAACAGTGGCTTTCAGCAAGTAGTGGTGCCAAGAAGCCAATCAACCTGTGACGAAAAGTCCACTGCCAGTCAACACCAGAGATACAAGGACCACCCCAACTCCAGAGATACAAGGACCACACCACCTCCAGAGATACAAGGACCACACCACCACCAGGGATGCATGGACCACACCACAGGAAAGACAAAAACAAAAAACAAAAAACAAACAAAAAAAAACCCAAACTGCATTCATTTTATCTGTAAAATCACAGAACTGAGGATAACTCTGGCAATTTTAAGTCTAGAATACAAAGATGCTTTGCTAAGTGTGAAGCCTGTGAAACTGGCAGGATACCCTTGCAAAAGAGGTCACAGCATAGCTCAGAAGCCTTGTTGGCAAAATCGTTACTTCCTGCTTCAGGGTAAGTAGGATTAAAAGTCTTATATAAGTGGTCCTAAAGGTTGGTTGACTACCCTAATGCTTACAAAAGGTGTTGATAATTATCAAAGACTCAGAAACAAATGGATTAAGTTGTCCATAAAATACTCAGTTTAGAAGTTAAGCACACACACGCACATGCACACGCACACATGCACACACATACGCACAAAGTTTTAAATACCGAGAATTGAAAACAAATTTGGCAGTTATCCAAGGTAGAACTCTGAAGGGCTCACACTGTTCTGCCAAACTCCCAACCCTACGCGGTCTTTGCTTTCAACAGCTGTGTATCCTTAAGTGAAGTTAAGCTTGCATGCTCCTATATAAACCATAAAGAACACCCTATCATGTCCCCTTATCATGTAGGCTGATTCCCCTGTGTTTTCCCTAACCACCACTGCCATGAGATGCAGGATGCTTTGTTGCTTCTAAAGGTACACATGCCTGTGAGCTTGCTCTTACCATCCTTTCTAATACAAATGATTCTTGCTACTGAAATAAGCCTTCCAACCCTCCCCAGGCCCACTTTCAATGCCAATGTGTGTCTTTACCCTTTCTCGATCTCACCCCATCATGCCTGACCACTGCACGTCCAGTTTCATGGCTCCACAGCTGACATCAGAGAAAAACCATAGCTGTCCACAAACCAAAGAATGGGTAAAGTGGAATGAGACCCGCTACTAAGTCCATCCTGCATTGTCTCTCTGTTACACAGCCATGGAGACATCATTAACATTATAGTTTATGAGAATGGCACGCTTGCCAAAAACACACAATGTGCGGGATGTTTCCTGGCATCTTGCTTCACTGGCTCATGATCCTACCTCCACACATTCTGCTGTGCAAGAACACCACAGGTACAGATGCTGAGACTACAATTTGAAACAGGAAAATATCGGGACATGATGATTACTGGGGAGAAAACCAAGATGTACAATGTATAGTCCTAGATTTGACATAGGTCACTAAGTACATTCCGTGGAAGGTTTGAGCTATTACAAATAAATATGGTTCTCTGCTTAATTTGATTCAAGATTTCCTTATAATTTATTAGCATATGCAATGTGCTTATCTGTGTTATGAACTTCTAAAGGTCAAGTGAGAGGAAAATAATCAGTGATCACAGATCTCAGGCTCATTTGATCAAAGGACCTATCTTCATAAACCGTCAGTGGGACTTTCTGAGAAACACACACAAGAAGAAAGGGACTTTTTCCTGTCTTTATCCAACCAAATGGAAGCACTCACTTCAATCTGACTGCCTCACTTCTAACCCATAATGATTGCTCTCCACTAACATAAGGCCTTGTGTGGGTACCTGGAAGTTTGTGAGTATTTTTATATTGATGCAAAGTTTCCATCTATTTATTTGCAGAAGAGGAGTTGTTAAATATGGGGAGAACATAGGGTCTTCAAGGAGAGGCACATTCTCTATCAAGCTTGCCCTCAAAACCTTGGTGCAATTTCGAGATAGGAGGAAGGACATCTTCTTCTGTCAGGTATATGAGAATACAGAAGCAAACTCAGGAACACATTGTTTACCTTCATGGTATTTTCCACTTGTCCATATCTAAGTGAGTGAGGTTAATTTAGACTCCAGCCTTTTCTAGGCAGGATGTTGAATTCTCATTTTGAAGGTCTGTCTTGACATTGAGCTTCATGATTAGAATTCTATTTCCAAGGCCCTTGCCTTTCTCCATCCCACCGACAGGCTAGCTAGCAAGGGCGTAGGAAGCAAATCCAGTGGAGGGGCTCAGATGCCTTCAGGCACCACAGAAATGGATATCATGGTACAGGAAAGGGATCCAAGATAAAACGAGAGAGTTCAAAAGATCAGGATGCCTTTTCATTGATCTTGGACTTGTAAGAGCTGCACCATCAATCATAGTCGCTCAAAAATTCCTATTAATGGCCCCGAGTGCTAGGATTCCCATATGGTTTGTCTTTGTAACATTTGGTCTTGGGCATCTCTTTGGAAGCAACATGAGAATCTGTCAGTGTCAGATCCAGACCAGTATTGACCACCTCACTCCCTGCAGCAGGAAAAAATGAATATGTACCTATACTCATCCTTCAGTAAATGGCCATTTGAGGTCAGCTAATGAGCCTGGAGACTGATCATTCCTTGTCCCTGCAAGAAAACTAAACAAAGAGTTGGCCAAGACAAGGTGCAAGTCTGAAAGGGAATTCTTTCCCATTCTTATCTAACTCAGCTGCACAAGGGTGGGATCTGGATCCTTGGTAGAGAAGTAATGAGTATATGGAGGGCACTGTGTTTACCACAAATCAATACACTTTTCGAGAGGGCAGGGCAGTTTAGCTATAAAGGGGGGGGAGGGGGAGGCTTTCCTTCTTGCTCTTTCTTTTGACCTTCCTGGAGCCTTGAAGGTATGCCAACAAGATATAGCAAGAAAGAACCACAGTGTGATGTTATCCAGTATGGAAGTCACTTGTCATATGTGACAGACAAGGACCCAAAATATCTAAGACACTAAAGAGGTACTCCATATACAAAATCCACACTGGATTCAAAGAATCAAGACAAAAAAATGTATTATAAAGCAGCATTATTATCTTTACATGGATTACATATTAAAATGATGACACTTCATACTGGGTAAAATTAAGTATGTTCCTAGAATTGATATCCTTTGTAATATAACTACTAAATATTCGAAAGCACATTATATTTCTGTCGAAGAGTGCTGTTGCAAAGTATAACTCCATCAACTAGAGTGGTGTTGCTGTACTAAAACTAGATAAGTTAAACAAATATGGATGTATTTGTTTTCTCGAGTTTCATAAACACAAAGTCCATGTTGAGGTGTCAGGGAGGTTACTGCTTTCAAAGCCTCTGTGAATAGTGAGTTCTGTGCAGTGTTCCCAGTTGTTGGTGTCTGTCAGCAGACTATGAAGCTTCGTGACTTGTAGATACATCACTTCCATCTTTGCCCCCATTCACACAGCATCTTCCACGTGTCTGTGTCTCTTTGGAAAGAACAGATTTGTTTTATTTTTAATTATATGTTTGTAGAGGACAATTATGTGCTCTGAGTGCATGCAAGTTCCTGAAGAAGACAGAAGAACGGGATCCCCCGGATCTGAAGTTATAGGTGGTTACAAGCTGCCAGATGTGGGTTCTGGAGACCAAACTCGAATAGCAAATCTCTGAGCTGCCTTAGCACCTCTCTAGCACCTCTCTTCTTGTCTCCTAAATGAGCAATAATATTGGTTTAGAGACTGATGATCTAGTATAACATCATCTTATCTAACTTAGCAAAGATCCTATTTCCAAAGTCACGCTCTTGAAGTCCCAGAAAGGATATGAATTTGGAGACACTATTGAGCCAATATACTGGGCAAATTGTCCTTTTAAAGAAAGAGAAAATAGGCCTTCATTCATGAAGATGGCACAGTATCTCAGCTTTAACTGGTGAGCACATCTGCCCTGCTTCCTCAGATGGTGCATTACAGTGCACACATAACTTGAACCTCCAAAATGTTGCTACCTGATGAAGAGCTTGCTTGGGTAAAATGTAGACTGGAATGAAAATTAGAAGAATTGAGTGCAAGCCTTAACTCTGCTAACAATATCACAGAAGCTATTGGCTAGAACATTCTGAACCTGAGAACCTGCTTCTGTCTGCAGCAGAAATAAAACCCCTGACTTTCAAACTCAGAAAATAGCTTTGGAATTCACACCAGATAATTATGAAAGTGCTTTTGAACATAGGTCACTTTAATAGGATGCTACAGAACTCAGTGCCTCCATGGCTGCTTATAATCTAATCTTCCCATTTACCAAATGACAATTTGTGAGTGTAGAAAAAAATCTGCTCATGTTAATCACCCTATGCTTAAAAGCTTTTACCAAACACATTTGTGTCTAAGTAATTCACTTATCACAGTATCACCCCAAAATAAGCCATGGCTACTGAGGATCTTGGTGGTGGTGGTGGTGGAAGTGGTGGTGGTGGCGGTGGCAGTGGTGGTGGTGGTGGTGGTGGTGGTGGTGGTGGCAGTGGTGGTGGTGGCGGCGGCAGTGGTGGTGGTGTTTTGTTTTACTTTTTAGACAAAGTCTTCCTAGTTAGCCCTGGCTGTTCTAGAAGTCACTCCTGTATGTCATAATGACCCCAAACTTACAGAGATCATCCATCTCTGCCTCCCAAATGTTGGCAATAAAGGCATGTGCCATCATGCCCAGTTTGGGATTATAGTTTGATTCCAATATTCTCTCCTTTCTTTCACTCCTCCAAAACACCTCCAAATCTGTCTTCATGCTCTCCTTCAAATCCATTGCCTCTTTTTTTTCTACTAATTGTTATTATATGCAGATATATCTATATACATACATATTCCTAGATATAGCCTGTTCATTCCATATAATGCCACCTGTATACATGTTTTCAGGGCTGGCTGTCTTTTAATAAATACCTATTCACAGATTCTAAGAAAACAGCTCGCCAATGCTTCCCTGCGGTATAAAGAAGCAAACCCAGAGTATTGCTTTTCTCAGATCCCAGATTTCAGAGCCTCACCCAATGAGGAGTGATCATCCTAATGCCCAGAACCCTTCCTGAATTACTAGTGTTGGTCAGAACCAGACTTTGCTTGTTAAAAAACAAAATGGGTCAGTGAAATGGCTCAGTAGATAAGATCATTTGCTACCAAACCCGAGAAGCTGAGTCACATCCCCAGGATCGTGGTGGTAGAAGAAGAGCACTGACTCCTGAAAGTTGTCCTCCAGTGCCCACATACTTCCACATGTTCACTGTGACATTCTCATATATATACACATATACACATGCAACTAAATAAATGTAATTTCAAGGGACCTTAGATGAAATACCCAACAGTCAGGAGAGGAAACTTGTAGAGTCCATCTCCAGTGGAAAGACATGGCATCAAGTGGAGGGATGGGGTTGCCATCCTCCAGTCAAAAACCTTGACCCAGAATTGTTCCTGTCTAAAAGAACTGCAGGGACAAAAATGAAGAAGAGACTGAGAGAAAGGAGTTCCAGGGACAGGACAAAATTGGGATCCAGCTCAAGAGGAGGCTCCAAGGCCTGACACTATTACTGATGCTATGCCGTGCTGACAGACAGGAGTCTAGGATGGCTGCTCTCCTAGAGACCCAACAAGCAGCTGAATGAGTGAGACAAAGATACTTATACCCAACCAATGGACAGGAGCTGAGGACCCCTATGACTGAATTAGGGAAAGGCTGGAAGAAGTTGAGGAGAAGGGTGACCCCATAGGAAGATCAGTAGTCTTAACTAATCTGGACCCTCAAGATCTCTCAGACACTGAGCCACCAACCAGGCAACATGTACAAGCTGGTCCGAGGTCTCCGACTAATATAGAGCAAAAGACTGCCTGGCCTGGCCTCAGTGAGAGAAGATGCACCTAACTCCTGAAAGACTTGGGGCCCTGGGAAACAGGAAGGCTTTGTGGGTTGGGAGTGGGGGTGGGGACATCCTTTTAGAGATAGGAGAGGAAGAATGGGATGAGGAACTGTCAAAGGATGGACCGGGATGGGGATGACTGGACTACAAAAGAAAGATTAAAGATCATTTAAAAAATGACTAAATAAAAGTAAAAATTTATGCTTGGCAGTGATGGCACATGCCTTTAATCCCAGCACTTGGGAGGCAGAGGCAGGCAGATTTCTGAGTTCAAGGCCAGCCCGGTCTACAGAGTGAGTTCCAGGATAGCCTGGGCTACACAGAGAAATCCTGTCTTGAAAAACCAAAAAAATAAAAGAAAAAAAAGTAAGAATATAATTCAATAAAAAATAAATAAATCTAATTTTAAATTTAAAAAATAAGCCATTAAAAAACCAGATGATGTGGTTGCATATAATGTCTTACCTGGTCTAAAATGAAGATGGGTTTCTGCATTAGGGTAGGCTCAGTCAAACTCCAGTCTTATGTACATTTTCTGTCTCTCCTCTTCCTCATGACTGACCTGAGAACAGACTTAAAGCCCTTTACCAGAAGTTGGAGGCTTGAGCAAGTTGGCTAACTACTGTCTCTTAGAAGCATTTTAAAGAAAGAGAAGTTCATTGGCTCAACACACAATATAGACATGTCAGGAGCTTAAAAATAAAACAAACACATAACTTAGAAAACAAGGTAGGCAAGGACCCTCGAGGTTGGTTGAATGACCTCCACGAAACTAACAAGTGTAAAAAATTACAACACCACTTAAAAGTAAGAACAAATGGGGACGTGCTGAGAGATGGGGACAGAGCTAGACTGCCCAGAGGCACAAGAGTAGACAACCAAGGCCTTACTACTTAATAACTTCAAGATTCATGACTGTTTTCCTCCAGGTTGTCACCAGCTTTCATGCCATGAAATGACAGAGCATCTCTTAGTCACCATGTTAGAAGCTCAAAGTGCAAGGTCAAGGCTGAACAGGGATGAGGACGGGGCTGATGAATTTCCCTGCCCAGTCTAAAAGGATCCGTATGCTCTCTGGAAAGTAGCTGCACCCAGGGGCAGGAGGGGCATATATGTACCTTACTCATGTTGCCTTACATGAGACCTACAAAGGATTTTCCAGACAAATGGATATTTGATCCAACCCTCAACAAACCCAGCTCTAGGAAAAATCATACTGGTCACTAGCTCAGCTTAATCTGCCTTCACTATACCTTATCTAAGCAGCCTTGATGAGGGTAACTGGGATCAGAAGCCTACGAAGAGTCATGGTGTCACCTGATTAAATAAAATAGGTGTTGTTTGTTGGTTTCAGCTAGGTCCAAATCAATACTTCTCGAAGCTTAAAGACAGAGCAAGCTGCCTGAAAATTGATACGTACTGTTTGACATGGTTTCTCAGGGAAAGCAGTGGCCTGATGTGCTTTCACTCTGAGCAGAAAGCCCAGATGTTGCCATTAATATAGAAGCTGGTAGGAAACTGATGTAGGCACACCCTACCCCCTCATTCCTTGCTTTCTCAACAAGATTCTGACTCCCAATAGCTCAAAGGTCACTTTTCAGTAAAATGTATGACAATATCCACAAAGCCAGACTAGCTTCTACAGTACTGAGTTTCACAGATGGAGGCATTTCTTTTCTGTATTATTTGCTGAATAATCACTGTTTTAATGTATTCTCCCAGAAATTTTCCTCCGAGTTCTATCTGATGGTATGTGTACCAATAACTCTGCTGTTACCAAGCCTGCCTTCATGAGTCATGTACATCAGAGTCTCACCCTTGGTTTAGTCCTCTGCTATTATCATCTCAAAATTCTTGATACATTTGAACAAGGGTCCCTTCATTTTCATTTTTCACTGGTTTCTCCATTACATTGTGGTTCTTTCTGCAACAACCATAATCTCTGGCTTTGAAGAAGTGTTCTTACATTTTTAATGTGGTTTTTATTTTGTTTATTCATGTATTTTGTGTATATGAACACTCAGTCTTCATGCCCATCAGAACAAGGTGTCAGATCCCATTACAGATGATTGTGAGCCATCATGTGGGTGCTGGGATTTGAACTCAGGTGCTCTGCAAGAGCAGCCAGTGCTCTTAACCACTGAGCCATCTCTCCAGCCCCATATTCTTACATTTTCTATGGGAGTTCACATTTATTTTCTCATTTGATGTTCGTGAGAAAGTACTCAGAAGTGGGGAGAGATTAATAAAAAAGACGAAGCCCTCAAGTTAGGAAAGCCCTGCTTCCAGTTCAGAATCTACAGACATTATGTCACCTTGGACTAATTATATAACTTCTTTGACTCCTCCCTCAGGCCAGGGCAGGTGTGCATAAACCTCTGTTCCCTCCTTTTCTTCTAACTCATCTTTCTGTTTTCCAGTTCATAAAGTATAAACACTGAAGCCAAGGGCCAGAAAGCCTTCCCAGTCTTAAAAAAAAAAAACTCTCAGTTCATCAAAAAACAAAAGTCAAGCTTGGATTAAATATGTGATGACTTCTTAGAGAAAATGGCTGCACAAGTGAGTAAAACGAGAAAGCTAGAAGAATCATCAACCAAGGAAGTCTGACTCTGACTGAGGGAGAAGTGGAAAGCTGAGCAAATGTATCCTAAAATGCTGTGCGAGGAAAGATTTGTAAAGGCCATCGGGGAGTCCAGGAGCCAGCCAGAATCATCTCTCTGAGGAATCCCACATCTCTTAGATTACCGTTGTGTCATTGGTGCTGGAGGCACTCACTGGGATACAAACACTCAACCCCAAGACTGCATTTTTCAGGGTGTGGCTCCTGGCTGCTTGCCCTACCTTGCCTTAATTTGCTGGTCTATGGTATACATTTTCATGACTACGACATCCAACTTCACGCAGAGTTGGTGACAAAGACAGATCCACCCATCCACTCAAGGAATTCATTTAGCCCAACACCATCCCATAATGAAAAGAAAATTTCTCTTGAGTGATTGCTTTGTTCAAGGGCAGAAGGGAATTTGTTGAAACTGGCAATTTTACCTGGTCTGAGAGACAGAGTCTGTCTGCTGAACAGTCCTTTGTCCTGTCTGTCTGAGGAGGTGAAAAATTCCTGAGAATTCTGCTGTTGTTGCTCAGCCCTGGGGTGTAGTACATGAGCGCGCCACAACGTCCAGTTAGGAGACGTTAAAGGTGGCCCAAAGGAAGCTCTGAAAAGTTAACACTTCGTTGCTTACCATGGTATATGAGATATTTTTAAAGTGACCAAAGAGGAAATGAAATGTTAAAGGAGGTGGGCCTGAGGAAGAAAGACACTTTTTGCTAGCAATGAACTTTCACGTACATTACAATGTTGGTGCATCTGTTGGCAAATGAGTGGAGATGAGGCAGCTGATTTTATTGGCTGCTTTTCCTAAAAGGTGGAAACTAAAGCACAGAAAGTTTGAACCACTTATTCATATTTTCATAGTTTCAAGAAAGGCAGAAGTGAAACTCCAGCTTATACCCTCCACCTTCTTCCAGCACAGAGGGGTTCCCAGAACATCAACAGACTCCTAGTCACAGAAAATGTTAATCCAGGATCTGTTTCATCACGTGGAAGCTCTTTCTCTGCTCTCAACACTTCTTCATAACACTTTTTCAGGGAGCTCAGGAGTTCAGGTCACATCATCTCTACCAGCATTCATGGGGATAGAGAAAGAGATGACAAGAAATGACAAAGTTTACTAACCAAGAGTAAGTAAATGTGTATAGAGAAAGGAAATGAGGAATAACCCCAAATAAGGGAATTTTTAAATAAATGAACTTTGTTGTTATCATCCAAAGAAGGCTATAGTGAACATATCAAAAACAAAAATTATTTGTAAATATCTGTTTCTCAATAACTCAAATTTTACTATTTTAGGGTTTTAATGCCTAGGAGGAGACCTAAAATTTGACTTTCATTTCTAACACTTACCTAAATAAGATGGATTAAACCAATTGCTGGTAAAATAATAATAAAAATAATATGGGGAACTTTATACAATCCCACTTGAATGAAAAACAAAATCCATTTACACCATTTACAAGTATAGATTTATTTGCAAAAAAAAAAAAAATATATGGTCTATATATAGTAGGTCAGGCATACACATTAAAAGTAGACCTGAAGAGGAAGTAAGGTTAATCTGGTTGAAAACAATAGAATAAAATCAATTTTCTTCTTTTAACACATTGCTGTGGTCATTCTTAAGAGCCATGTCAGGCCAGATTTTTTATATTCTACTTCCTCTCCATCGCCACCTCCACAAATTCACACTTACACACCCTGCCCTGTTTAGACATTTTATTGTGTTTGCATGGGAAATTTTCAAAGCCTATTTCCATTCATGATGCCAAGTGAAAAAAATGAATGCCAATAACAAAAAAATAAAGTTTAAAGGCACCATGTCTTTTTTATCTCACATCAGAGAATCAAAAGCTTCTATCCAGCTGGAGTTCCCTTAATAACAGCAACCACAACAACAACGACGACAACGACGACGACGACGACGACGACGACGACGACACAGATCCCTCTGCAATAGCTCCAACTTCCAGGAAATCACTTCATTATACCAAGTTTGAAAGTCAACTATTCAACAAGGTCAAACGAATTATTATAGCATGCATCTATCCTATGCTTACAAGATCATACACACTTCTGTCAAAGCTTCTCTGTAAAGGTCCCATTTCATATACATATAAAGGCCCCCTCTTTTTGAAGTATATAATTTATCGTTATTTCTAAACACACAGTTTTGAACTATGCCTCTGTGTACCTGTTTTCCCTTCAAAGAGGAGTGAGCTGTATCATCGGCCTTGTAGATATGCATTAGAAATTAAACAAAATAACTTAGATTGTGAGTTCTTCCAACACGTGTAGTTAACCCATCCCCTTGGACACACAACTTGAGTGGATCTGGACTCTGGTCCTTAGGAAAAGCCACAGGACCAAGCTGTAGATAATGAGATGTGAGCAGGTGTGGCACATACCACTTTCAGAATCATTCTCCTTTTCCCAAAAGTTTCTCTAGTGGGATTCCCTGTCTTTCTTCATCAGCCTGTTCAATAGAAACAGCACCGAGGACCTGGAGGGAGAATCCCAAAATAAAAAACTCAAGATTCTGCATGATTGCCTCCTTCTCCCCCTAACAGTTCCCGATCTATAGAGTGTGCAAGATAAACAATGATAATTTACATTGAATTATATTATATTACATTACATACTTAATATTATATTAAGTCCTTGAGGTTTGGAAGTTATAATAGCCATTCTCAACATGGCTGTGTATTTTCAGCTGATATGAAAAACATTGCACCAAGCACTGCTTGATGTCTGTTTGTGACCACAACCCCTAATAGTGACCCATCACTGCCAATACCACACAGTCTGATTGAAGTTCACCTAAATTAATCTGAATTACTCTTGTCATTTCCAAATAGAACTGAACATACTGTTTCAAGACACATAGATATTTTAATTACTTCGTTTTTTACTTCAAGTGTTTGAATTCATACACATTCTGAATATCAAGCCCCAGTCCAATGAATAGTCTAAAAATACTTTGTTGCCTTTCTTTCTATTGGATGCCTCTTTTTCTGTACAGAGTTTTAGTTTCATGTAATCTCATTAACCTGTTTTTGCTTCTGCTGTCTACCATTAGGGTGAGTACGTAGAAAACCATTCCAAGGCCAATGTTCTGAAGAATTTCTTCCAGGTTTTTTCCTAGTAGTTTTTACACTTTTACTTAAGTGATTGGTCCATTTTAACTGATGCTTGTAACTTGAAAAAGACAGATATCTACATTCATTTTTATATGAGTGGATGTTTTCTCTGGCATTGTTTATTCAAGAAATGGTCCTTTCCCCACTGTTTGTTCAGGATAGCAAACAGACAGACAGACACACACACACACATATCAGTTAAGTATGAATATCATGTCTATTTCTATTTCTAGACTCACTGTTCAGTTTTGTTGGTCTGTGTATCTGTTTTTAATGACAGTACCATGCTGTTTTGACTACTATAACTTTGTAATGTATTTTGAAGTCAGGATATGGCTAGCTCTGTTCTTTGTTTGAGATCACATTGGCTACTTTCATTTATGATTCCACATGAACTTAAATATTGTTTTTCTTTTATCTGAAGGACGTGGTGTAAAAAAGGAGTATGTGTGTAGTGAAAGTGTTTCACCGTCAAGTTCTGGGGGACAACCAAGGGAAGTAGAAATAGCTCATTTGTTTTAGGATCAACTCAAAATGAACTTTTGCATGCCTCTCACTGGGATTTTTGTCAAATAGTGTGGGACTATTGTGGGTACATCATCTCCCATATGGTATAACTGCACACACACACACACACACACACACACACACACACACACACACACACATTTTTCTTTTTTTATTACTTTTACTTTTTACAGTCCAGTTGTTACTCCCAGGGCCTCAGACCAACTCTTATATGCTGCCTGGTTGGTGGCTCAGTGTCTGAGATGTAATACCTATAAATGATAGGTGTCTGTGGGTTTTTCAAACACCCTTAGTGTTATCTCCCTTTCCTCTCTCTGCCTCTCCTTCCTACCCTTCCACATCCCTATGTAGCTTAAAAGTTATAAAGTTTCTTTCCCATTTTTATTATCCTCTTCATCTCTCCTACCTCATACTGTTGCCTTATCTAAAACTCCTCTCCTAGGCTACTCTATCCCTTTCTACTTTGCTGGTTTCTTTTGTTACTTCAGGCCATATAGTTATAGCTAAGTATCTGGAGCTAGAATCCATAAATAAGAGAGAACATGTGGTGCTTGTCTTTCTGGGTCTGGGTTAATTCACTCAATATAATATTGTGCCATTTCACCCTTTTATCTGAAGACTTCATGATTTCAGTTTTCTCTACACCTGAATAGTTTCATTGTGTATTCCTCCAGCTAGAACTGACCTGGCAACCTCCCTTCATGGTATGGGAAGGTGCTTTGTCAAAAGACAAAATCAGTTGGTAGTCCTGCCCAGCTCTAATGCCTACAAGCCACAATGTCTTGACTGGCCAGATGTCACCAATAGTACAACAGCAGCACATTAACTACAGACTCCAGCAGTCCAGCTACAAGCTAGTCACCCTAGTTCAGAATCCAGTGTGCCAGGAAAGCTGATGACTAGGTCATGCCTGCATTTTCTCCTACTATTCATCCTCATACCCACAACTAAGTATAGCTATCACCCTTCAACAACAAGCTTCCTTTGCAATAGTTGGAGGCTGTTGAAGAGCTCCACAGCTGATCAAAATGCAACAACTAAGGGACTATTGGGTGCCTAATTCCACCTGACACATCTATAGTAAAACACATAGGCTCAGGGAAAATCATTGAAGAAGGGACCAAAAGTTCTAAGAACCACAGAAACAGGCTATGTACTGTGTGATAGTATGCTCAGAACAGGACAGGAAAACACACCCATGAAATCCAAACAATAAAGTCGTCTGAACGAAGCAGACCCACATAATGACAATGCTAGATGACACTACAGAGTAGGTGTAGTAAATTTCTCAGCATTTTATGCCTAGGTGAAGAGATAGAGTTGATTAATGACTGCTGAAAGAAGAAGAGTCTGTCTCCAACAAGGAAGAATTCTTTCACAGGTTGTCCAATCCCAAGTGTTCAGTCTGCGCACATGCACATAGAAACAATGCTAGATAAACTCAATATGATGTGTGTGTGTGTGTCTGTGTGTTTGTTTGTATTTGCTTGTGTGTACATGCACATGCATGCATGCACTTGTAGGTGTGCATGTTAGTGTGTGTGCACATGTATGGGCATGCATGTGTGTGTGCCTGTGAGCACATGTGTCTGTGTATGTACATATGCATGACTGCATGTCTGTGTGCACATGTGTATGAATGTGCATATGGGGGTATGTGGATGCCTGTATGCTTATGTGTGCATGAACATGCATGTATCATGTGTTTGTGCATGTTAGTGTGTGTGCACTCATGTATGTTTGCATACATGTGCTTGCACACACTTGTGGATATGTATGTGTGTGTTATAATACTTAAAGAAGGGGTTATGAATTTTGGAGAGAGAGTAGAAATAATATAAATGCACTGCTCACATATAAGGTTCTTAATTTTTTTCAGAGATTGTTTCTTCTACTCGCCGAAGAACAAAATGAGTATCTTGATGGATCAGGATTTCTTTTAATCTGTATAAACATTAAACCTTTCTATCCACAAACATAGGATAGCTTTCCACATATTTATATCATCTTTAATTTATTTCATCAAAGTTTTCTAGTTTTGTTCCAAAGATCTTTTCCTTCCCTTGTTGATACTATTCTTATGTATTTACATTTTTATAACTATTGAATATCAGATTGTTCTATTGACTCTTTTCAGTAGCTCACTTGCTTTTTCCACATAGAAAAATTGTCAGATTTTCTGTTATACTACTTTATTAAATTTTTTTATTTGTTACAATGGGTTTTTGCAGGTTATCTAGGGTTTTCTGTATATAAGTTCATTGCATTTGCAAACAAATACAGTTTTACTTTTTCTCTTTCAGTCTGGGAAATCTATTTCATTCCTTGCCTAATTTCTATGGCTAAGACTACCAGGGCTAAAGTCAATAAAAGTAGTAAATGTGAACATCTTTACCTTGCTCTGGATTTTAGAGAAAAACTTCCAATACTTTGGCATTTGGTATATTGGCTATAGGTATATCATACAAGGCCTTCAGTGTATTGGCCTCAGTAATTAATTTTAATCAAATTCCTACCAAAAATTAGAGAGAGTGAGGATCCAGAAAAGAAAACTGACCAAGGCTATACAGATAGTCAGGTGGAGGTAGGAGTCAACCCTAAAGAATAGATTCTCTTCTCTGAGTTAAATCTATCAGACAGGTCACAACATGATCTTCTCACCCCTCCTGTATGCTGATTTTGTTTTTTTGTTTGTTTGTTTGTTTGTTTGGTTGGTTGGTTGGTTTGGTTTGGTTTTGGTTTTTTTTTTTAATTTAAACATACTTTTGAAATTTTATTTGTGTATACTGCATTATTTCTCTGTGAGATTCCCCCACAAAATCCTCCTGTGTTCCCCATCCCTATCTTGTCCTTCTCAAATTTGTGGCCACTTTCTCTTTTTTTCTTTCTCTCTCTCTTTTTTTTTTTTAGATAATATCTTTATTTACACTGCAAATTTTATCCCCTCCAAAACTCTCCCTATCCTATCTCCCCTCTCCCTTCTCACTGACTCACATGCTCCCACTTCCCTGTCCTGGAATTCCTCTACACTGGGGCATCAAAGCCTTCATGAGACCAAGTGCCTCTCCTCTCATTGACATCACACAAGGCCATCCTCTGCTACATATGAGGCTGGATCCATGGGTTCCTCCCTGTGTGCTCTTTGATTGGTGGTTTAGAGCCTGGGAGCTCTGGGGGTACTGGTTGGTTCATAATTTTGTTCCTCCTATGGGGCTTCAAACCCCTTCAACTCCTTGGGTTCTTTCTCTAGCTTCTCCATTGGAGACTTTGTGCTCAGTCCAATGGATGACTGTGAGCATCCACTACTGTATTAGTCAGGCATTGGCAGAGGCTCTCAGGAGACAGCTATATGAGGCTCCTGTCAGTAAGCACTTGTTGGCATCACAATAGTGTCTGGGTTTAGTAACTGTATATGGAATGGATCCCTACATGGGACAGTCACTGGATGGCCTTTCCTTCAGTTTCTGCCCCAAACTTTGACTCTGTATTTCCTACCATGAGTATTTTGGTCCCCTTTCGAAGAAGGATTGAAGTATCCACACTGTGCTTTTCCTTCTTCTTGAGTTTCATGTGGTCTGTGAATTGTATCTTGGGTATTCCGAATTTCTGGGCTAATATCCACTTATCAGTGAGTGCATGCCATGTGTGTTCTTTTGTGACTGGGGTATCTCACTCAGGATGATAATTTCTAGTTCCATCCATTTGCCTAAGAACTTCATGAATTCATAATTTTTAATAGCTGAGTAGTACTCCATTGTGTAAATATACCACATTTGTAAAATAAAACAATCTAAGGACTCAGTTATACCACTCCTGGACACATAACCAGAAGATGCTCCAACATGTAATAAAGACACATGCTCCACTATGTTTATAGCAGCCTTATTGGTTTTGTTTTACATTATGTTTTCACTAGTTTTCCATATTGACATACTTCTTGATGAAGAAAGGGGACAAGTCATACACTTAGATGCTCACTCCACCTCTATGTCCTTCAGACCTAATGAATATTCATCAAAGAGTCAGGATGTTCCAGAAAATAGAATTTCTCATTTCTCACTAGGTTCAAGGTATCCTGTGTCTTTACCCTAGCTTCACCTCCATCCCCTCTATTTGGCCTGTAAACCCTCTGCTCAGGCTATAATTCTTAGCTCTCTTGTGTGCTCAGGACACTCTCCCTGTTCCTCATCTGAAGGGCATCTTTCTTCTATCCAGGTTGTTCTTTGAATTTATTTTAATATGTAATATCTATATTTTTGAAATTGTAATTTTTGTTTTACTTTTATTAGTTTTTCAAGGGTTTCTCTGTGTAGCCCTGGCTGTCCTGGAACTCACTCTGTAGACCAGGCTGGCCTTGAACTCAGAAATCTGCCTGCCTCTGCCTCCCAAGTGCTGGGCTTAAAGGCATGTACCACCATAATTTAATCATAATTTAATTAAATCATGTCACCTTTTCTTTCTTACCTCCATCCTGATGTGGTGAGATAGAGTGATTCCAGACAAAACTTAAGGGGAATGATCACCTATAGCCAAATACTGACTCTGCCACTAACATCCTAAGCAAACTAGGGCAGTTTACTTGGCCTTTCTGCATAAGTTTATTAATATATATGTTGGCTATTCAAAATCTGCTAGGAAAAAATAGTACTGGAACTGGAATTTCTGTCCTTTGTTAGATGAATCAGAAATGCTTAAGAGCCTAGGACCCTGAAGGTTCCACAAAATTCACATAGTACTTCTGCTTGCCTCTTCTGCTCAGCAATATGCAGATACAGAGTTTCTGAGTAGTCAGCATTATCACATCTAAACAAGAAGTTATAAACTCACACACCAGTGATACAAACCAACGAAGCTGGTCCAATTGGAAAATTCATGATCTTCCAAAAGAGGCAAGACCCACTCGGCTTCTTATAAAATTGAGGCTGCAAAATTATTCAAACCTGATTTTTATATAAGAGATACTAGAAATTCAAGCTAGGGGAGGGGGAGACTCTATAATTTTAAATTTTGGCCAGTTATTTTCCAGTGTATGATATTGTATGCATTTGAGAACATACAATATCATATCTGTCTTCCCTTCTGGCTAGAAGCCTAAAGCCTGAAACTTTTCTCTCTGGTCATGAAACAGACTTGTGCCCTGAGCATGTGGTGACCATGGTTACAGATAATCTGAGATAGGTCAGGAAACTTTATCTTATTTATGGAGCAACTCCAAGCCTGGAAAACTGTGTGTCTACTCAGCTATGTGCTGCAGTCACCACTTTTTGCCACAGATATTGGTTTACCACAAGACTACTCTTGTCAGATCCCTCAGAATCTACAGGTCAAATTCCTGGCCCATCCCAAGATTCCAACCACTCACCGGTGATCTTAGTTATGGTGTCAATTACTAATGGTCCTGAGATTAAGAACTTGATGAAACAGATGGCAGGAAAGCTGCTGCTAAAATTGTCTATGTATGGTAAGAGAGAGCAGGCTGCCCCTGCTCTGTGCATCTGTACAAGAAAAGGGGAGGTTATTGGAGGCAGTATCCAATTTGCTTGTGGTCAAGTCAGCTGAAGTTCACATGATTACTGCTTTGGGGAAGGTGGAGCTGCTAGCAGCTGTTGGGTAAGCCTTAGTCATTCTAGGACCATGAGAGGAGAAGAGAAGCCCTGATAAGTTGCTAAGAGCCATGTCTATCTATAGAATCCAAATTATTTTCCAGCAGCTTATATCTATAAAGAACCAGAGCTAAGGCAAGTCTACAAGTAGTTAAAATATATATTTAAAATCTTGAGCTTGGGAATGGTAGCACATGCCTTATTATATAATATGCACATTTGGAAGGTAGAGGCAGGATGACCATGAGTTCCATGAACTCTTGTTCTACATAGTGAGTTCTATGCAAGTCTAGTTTATGTAGGAAGATACTCTCAAAAATTATTTTATGGGGATGTAGAGATAACCCAGTGGTTGGTGAACTTACATAGGACTTGGGGTTGGCTACCAGCACCTAGATAGTGGCTCACAACCATCTCTAACTGTACTTTTGGGGAGTCTGACACCTCATTTTGGACTCTGAGGGCACCAGGCACAACACACATGGTGCCCATGCATGCATACATGCAGGAAAAATGCTGACATGCAGAAAATAGAAATAAATACATATTTTTAAAAATTACTTTATACTGGAAAATTTGAGTTAATAAAAGCATATTGAACATCTGTCTTCAGAGAAGATATAAAATTGTGGTAGATCAGCTGATCATGTTCACTCACACCTAAATGAGAATTGCTATGAATTTTTTTGAGGTCAGCCTAAGCTGTAGAATAAGACTCTGTCTCAAAAGACTCCCCCAGAATTATGGTATATATTTATTATAAAAAATGTACAATTATCTGTAGAATGAATAACTTTAACTTTAAAGACTATTTATCAACTAATACGCATGCTATTTCCTTTTAAATAAAGAATGGGTGGAAAGAAACAGAAACCTTTATTAATGTCTGATATCAGGTCTCCATGATTGTGTGGCAATCTCTTCACCTGCTGATCCCTCTGCCCAGTCTCCAAGACCCTTGAGTTGGTGTCTGCTCTGATGTTGTTTTCTTCATCATGAAATGAACAAAGGGTGGGGAAAAGATAGACAAGCAAAAATAGAAGCTGTATCTGTCACATTCCTCTTGTGCCACTTCACAGAGCTGAGGAATTTTGTTGCATTGAACACAATCCTTAATAATCTAGGAGTAGATTATAACCCCTATTTTTTATTTTTAGAAAAGATTAATCCAAACACTCAAACTCAGACCTTTTTTTTTTAAAAAAATTAGTTATAGGGTTTTTTTCCCTTTATACTGCTTTCTGTGATGTGGTTGAAAAAAAAATTGGAAAAGAAAAAAAACCCGACATTGGAATTTGTCCAAAGTCTATAGCTTCTTTTGAAACAAAACATGCTAATAAAATGTCGGCTTCCAGGGAGAAGTTGATAGAAATCAAATCACGGTGCATTTCATTCTGTCATCTCCTGGTCTGTGAAACTACGAAGACCAAACTCCTGGAGAGTCACTGCCCCAGGCCTTACAGGAGTCTGTTCACTTCTTGTTGTTCCAAATCTCTGGATCTGGTCCTCAGCCCTGCTTCTTTGCCTCTAACCATGGCAGCTCTCAACCCTGTGTTTATACAGCCTGTGAAAGCAACTCCTCTTTTAGAGAAAGTGAAAAAAATCTCTGGCTAATAAATTCTACAATCATTGGGCTTTGGGTTTCTTGTAGAGTGTATTTATGAAAGATGAAGCAAACAACAGATGTCCATCCCAGCTGGAGAAATGGATGAGCAGTCAAGAAAATGTACTACTCTTCCCAAGGACCCACGTGCAGTTCCTAGCATCCTCATGGGATAGCTCACAACCCCTTGTAAATCTTCTTCCAGAAGATCTGATGTTTCTGGCTTCATTTGATGACAGTTAAAGCCTAGGGGCTATTCTACTAATTTCCAGCCTTATTTTTCTAATTTTTTAAATTTTGGGGTGCTGGGGATTTATCCAAACTCTCGAGCATCCTATACTAGATGTAGTACACTACATCCATGGTACGTTCACAGACCTCTTTCCAGGAAAGGGGGAAAACTTTCCCTGTTAAGTTGCCCACGCTTGCTTTGACCTACCTCTGTAGTTCAGATAGGCTTTGAAATTGTGAATGTCCTGTCCCAACTTCTATAGTAGCTGGAATGACAGAAATTTTGTCACCAAGCTTAGCTCCTATCTTCTTCTCAGCACGGCCTACTTGAGAACAGGGTCTGAATACAGTGAAAGAAGAAGCATAGTAAGTATAGTGTGCTTGCATTAGGAGGCCCTATTCAAATTGCCCACCTGCTATACAGCTTGTCTCACAGAAATATCGTCCAAGAGATAACAGCTTGATGTGTTCAACCCCTACTAGTGGGTCTTCTTTAGTTATTACTGCAAACAGAAAAGATTATGTCATTGGAAGCATAAAATTCACCTTAAAAATATTCTACAGCAAAGCCAATAGAATCAAGGTGTGACATCCCCGAGAACAGCCAACTCACAAAAGAGCTAGTCATACTGAAAGCCAAGCTAAATAGCCCATAATTTTGGATCTCTGGGTCCCACCAACAACCTCTCAAGTGCAGGCCTATGCAATGCCTGACAGCCCTTATTGAGTCTTGCTTGACTTGGCCCTCACAGGGATAGCTCTTCAGTGATTTGGCTTTCCTTGTGATCTCACACCTTCCCACAAGTGATCTTTGCACCCTGCTTGAATTTGCTAGTATAAGTTAAGTGTCTGAAAACACTCACATCATGGGGTTCTCTGGGTGAAGATGACCTGGCCATACATGAAATTGTTCTCAAGATAAAACAAACAAACAAGATCCAATTTCTCCTCAGGATCCTGATATAATTATGATTCTGAGAATATGGCCAGAGACTAAGGGTGCTTCTTGTATTCTTTTGAGTTGTTTATCAAATCGAACCTGCACCTACCTTACAGTTGGTAGTTTCTCAGACTATTCTCCACACTTTAGAAGCTATTTTGTTAGATGTGAAATTCTCCAGTTTCAAAACACATACAACATGGTGCCACAGTGAATTGCTAGTCTTGGAGCATGACTATAGATTCTGCTTTGTACAGTCATTGCCCTTTGGTTTATTCAATATTATTCAATATTAAGCAATCTTCTTTAAACTACTCAATGTCATCTCTAGGTAGCCTTACTTGAACTCTGAATTGACCCACCTACATCCATAGAATCTACATTTATTTCTATGGCACCATTTCTCATGAATATTTCCTGTCTCTATACATCATTATGATCTCCAGAATTTATATTTATTTATTTATATTTATTTTACATCCCAGTCACAGCCCCTTCCTCATCTCTTTCCAGTCCCACCCTTACAAATTCCTCCTTACATTGCTCCACCTTCTCCTCAGAGAAGAGGAGCCTCCATTGGGTACCACCCCACCCCGGGACATCTAGATGCAGCAGGACTAAGAAATCCTCTCCTGCTGAGACCCAAACAAACAGTCCATATAGAGGGAAGGGGATCCAATGGCAGGCAACAGAAACTGAGATAGTCCCTGATTCAGTTGTTAGGAGAACCACATGAACACAAGCTGCATATTTGCTGCAAATGTGTAGGGTGTCTAGGTCCAGCTCTTGCATGCTCTTTGGTAGGGGTTAGGTCTTGTGAGTCTGACCATGGGCCCAGATTGGTTTACTTTGTGGGTCTTCTTGAGGTGTCCTTGATCCCTCAAACTTGCTCACTTCTATCAACAACTCTACTAGAAGACTCCCCAGCATCTGCCTGATATTTGTGTTTCTCTGCATCTGCCTCCATACACTGCTGGATGAAGTCTCTCAGGAAACAATTATGCTAGGTTCCTGTCTGCAATCATCGCAGAGTATCATTAATAGTGCCAGGGGTTGGCTGTCTCACATGGGATGGGTCTCAAGTCAGGTCTGATCTCCAGAATTTTATGGACTACTTACATCTATGTTACTTTTGCTCAGTAATAAAATCCTGTGTAAAATAGATGGTCAGTACATGTAGATGAACCATGGTTGAAGGCTTAGTTGAATGGGTTAAAGTAAAAATTATTTCCAGGACTGTGAATTGATATTCCAGAAACTCTTTCAATTATCATGGAATATTAGTATAGCTAGTGTTGACATTTAGATAAAAGGATATGCTCCCAGATAGAATTATCACTATAGAAATAATTTGTTCCTCAAAGGATAATTTTATTTAGCTAGCCTTGGGGACAGGGAAACTGACATACCCACCATTGTTTTTATCTTGTAGCAAGGAAGAACTTAGAAGCCACTGGCTTGACTTTTATTTTGTCTATAGCTCTATATCCTTCAGAATATCTTCCTTAAACCCACACAGATGACTGTTCTGGGCTTCATGGACATTATAAAAGTCAACTGTCTGATATAACAGATGAACCACTCAACCCTGAACCCAAATTTCAAGCCTAATTTTCTGTGTTGATTTAAGTAAGACTGACCATCATAGCTCATACATTTGAACACTTGGTCCCCAGTTTGTGAAGGATTAGGAGGTGTGGTCTTGTTGAAGAGTGTGTCACTGGGGGTGGGCATTGAGGTTTCTAAAGCCTGACCATTCACAGTTAGTGTTCTCTCTGGCATGTGCTTGTGGATCAGATGTAAGCTCTTAGCTATTGCTCCAGCATCATGCCTGCCTGCTTCCATGCTCCCTGTCATAGTGGTCATTGGCTCTAAGTCTCGGGACCGAACCATGAGCCACTAATTAACATTTTCTTTTATAAGTTGCTTTGGTCATGGTATGTTGTCATGGCAATAGAAAAGTAACTAAGATACTACCCGAAACCCCAAGCATGAGCCTGTCTTAGATGTAGACAGAGTCCCAGATATCATCTTTGCTAGTCTCAAATTGGCACTTTGTATGAGACAGTTCTTATCAATCACACAACCCAGAATGTCTTTAAGAAGATTCCCAGGAGAATATTGAATCCTGTGGTTTCAGAAACATTAAACCTTCTGTCCTTTCCCATGATTATTTTACCAGGACCTTATTCTAAATAGTGAAGGAAGGTCCTTCTCAAATCATGATTAAAGATTATGAACCCTTTATTCAGGTGAGGGTTCATAATGAGAAGGTTATGTAAGTCAAATGTCACAAAAATACAGAACCAGCATTTAGGAAAAGAAACAAGTGAATAAAAATGGAACTCTCCTCACATCGCCATCTGTGGCTATGGAAAATGCATTGCCGGTTAGTGTACCTACCTGCTTCTGTGAATCCTTCAAGTGAAAGAATGACGAATTTTCTCCTGAAAAAATGACTAATTGATGAGAAGCTCTGAAAGGCTGGTTTACAGACGGGTTCCTGATTCTCTGTGTTTCCTCTCTGAGGAACTTCTGAGCCACAAGCTGAAGCACTGTCGCAAAGTTTGAGGAAACCCAATTCTAGATTGTTATTTTAGAAACCATTTAGGGATGTGACTGCCAAACATATTGGCTCTTTGGGCAATGAGGAGTGCAGTACTTGAACATCTTTCAATAATATTGCTTTTGAATATCAAGTGTCATCTAAGACCAGATAAAATGACAGTCAATATACAGGGTGATCCTGATACCCTGGAGCTGACATCCACATGAATTTCATCATTGGGATGTTTCTGGATGGAATTGAATGAGAGATAATTCCCATTACACTAAAAGTTTTTAAGGTACATAATATGACACACTTGTAGTGCTGCCATTGCTTTGCCTAAAGCAAAACAATCTCATATTAACTAGTAGTGTAAGTTCTAAATGAAACATTCAACAAGACTCTTAGCCTCTCAGCATTGGTATCTTTCACACATAATAAAAGTAAAATAGAATAATTAATAATAATAATAATAATAATAATAATAATATCAAATTTGAGGCTGGAGAGATGAATCAGCAGTTGAGAGCACTTACTACTCTTGCACAGACTTATCTTCATCTCCTAGTGTGATAGGAATGTCAGATTAAGTTGACTCAGGAGAGATTGACTGAGGATCTCCTAAACTCTCCCCAACGTCTAACAGATATGTTTCTTTTTTACTGTACATTCAAGCTACATTAGTCCCTTCTTTTTCAGTTCAGAGTGATCATTAGAGTCTCAATCATTGGAACAGAGAGCAAATCATGTTCCCAATTCTATATCTGGCTTATAAACATGATCCATGCCTTGTAGAATACGAAACCATCTTCCTATAGTTATTGGTTGTTGCTAATATGAACAAATAGAAAAAATTACTCTCATTCTCAAACAAGGAAGTCATTCATTCTCTATGTCAGCTGAATATAGACTTAACATTGTGTTGAAGACAGTGGAGCTGTGAAATGCAAGATGCCTGGTTTCCAGGATCACTCTTCTACCCAGAAACCCCATGATGGAGTGTCTGAAGGATGAGAAATCAACATTGCTAGGATTGAAGGTTCAGTCATTACAGAGAGTTTAAGAAAGTTGAAGACAGATGCACATTGTGAAAGAGTGGGAGAACTCCATTAACTTTGTCATGGAGTACCAAATGCCTCCATTCAATGAGAACCATTGGAGGTTGCCATGGCAATCCTTTTCCAGCCCCATATCCAGTCTGGTTTCACCGAGTGAAAATAATACTAACATGATTCACCCCCCTTTGGTTTTCTGTGCCTGGGCGGGGCTTGCAGCAGAGTCTATAAAAGCAAATGTGTGAGAAGGAAGCATCCTAAGTGGGAAAAGCCGCTGGGCTCGCCCATAAAAGATGAGTGCAATGGGTTGTAAAGTGATCTCAGAAGGAAAACATGATGAATGTTTTCTTGGCATTCAGCAGCAAAGTCCCCTTTCACCATCCCATGTGGCTGGAGAAAGCAAGGGGCCTGACTCAGGGAGTGTGGAGGCTGAACACTGCCTGGGGCCCTGGCGAGGGGTATGGGTGGAGGTGTTAGAGACATGGCTTGACTCCTCCATCGCCTCCCAGACACCACAAGTCTTTTCAAGGTTGAGGTTTCCACTCAAACATGGGATGAAATTCTGAATGTCCCAAGTTGTGTAGCCAAGATACCTCACGTAGGAAAAAGGAATCCAGAGTCATGCAAAAGCAGGGGGAACATGGTTAACTTTGACTTGCATAGGCGGCCATCTTCTCCCTCAACCAGAGCCCATTCATCTCAGAAGTGTCTGTCTTCTCTATGCTACCAATCACCAGAGAAACCTTTTCTCTTCAATTTTACCATTCATAACTTTTTGAAAGTAAAATTCAAGGTACTTTTCCCATAAAGCTATCTCTCTTTATTTGATTCCCTATAATTTTTGGTCCAGGCCTGAGTTGGAATCCCATCTTTGTTTCTTACAAGTTTTCATTTTGTGTGAGTTTCAGTTTCCTCAACTATAAAAAAGAGACAACTCTTACAGGGTGTTTACAAGGATTATAGACTATTGCCTTGCATAAAGTATAACATGTAATAAACACTCTATAAAAATTAGTTTTCTCCTGAAAGTCAGCAGCGTGCATGCTCTTTATCACTAACTTAACACGTCTTGTTCACTTTCATATGACATCTTAACTCCTCAGCCAAACTGACATCTTCCAAGGTAGAAATATTCTGTTTCCAAAGAGCACACAGAACAGTTCTGAGAGGATTGTAGAATGTCAAGCCATCTTCCTATAGTTATTGTTTGTTACTAGTATGAACAAATAGAAAAAAATTACTCTCATTCTCTACCTAAGATGTCATAAAATACAGCTTCATTGAGACTTTGTAGGTTATAGATTCAGGTTTGAAAATTCCTGAAGTCTTTTTAAAGTAAGAACACTAGAAAGGAAGTTCAGGGCCCAAAACATCTGGCCTTCTTTGAGGCAAGATTATATGAACACATCTGCCAATGAAGATGCCACTGTCTGGGATGAGTGCAAGCAAACATATACATGACATCAGCATTTGTGATGCTTTAACTATATCCTTACTCTCTAACATCCTGGAGCCTTTATCTCCCTTAGAGTCTTTATCCCATTCTGAAATTATACTATTCAGTCAGGCATGTGTGCAGTCAATTCCAGTCTCACCTCTGGTCCTGGGCTTCTTAAAGATGGGAAGGTATGTGGTAGCTTAAAGATGGGAAGGTATGTGATAGTCACCACCACATTGTAGTGCCTAATGCAGCATTTGGAACAACAGTCCCTGAGTTGAACCAGACCATGAGTTGAGCCCATCACGGGTGTGGAGACCAAATCTCCAACAATTAATGACCATAAGCAAAAGAGGTTTTTGGTAAAGACACCTGTGGCCAGGCTTCCTTGAGGAAATCATCTTCCAATAAAGGCAAATCTGTACCACAGAACATCTCCTCAGGAGTCATCTAAGTACGAAGCAACTAGACAAACACTGGCATCAGTCCAGTTGTGCTCTTGGTTGTCAGCCCCCATCACTCCCACTAAGAAAGCAGCTATAGCTTGGGATAGAATGCTGGTCTGACATGCATGAGGCTATGCATTTGATTCTCTACAAGAAAAGGGTGGGGGACTCGTGAAGAGGAAGGGAGGGGAGGAGAATGAAGGGAAGGAAAAGTTAAGGAAATTTCGAGATGTCTCTGCCTTGATTAAATTGCCCACTTTCAGTTGAAATACTACATTTGTGACTCATGGGACATTTTCTTGCTTTTTAAAGTTGATGTTTCATTCCCAAAGCCATTATTTCCTTACATATACAAAAACTCTGAGCATTTTCCTAAATTAAATGAAGTCCAACTTCCTTAATGAAAAGAATCTAGACCTGATCCTCTTATCCTGGGCATCTTCTCTGAATTTTCAGAGCTTTCATCAGCATTTGCCATATATGAATGGTTAACAAAAGGGGAGCCCTTTCCAGAAAGAAATCATGGGGACTGGAGAGATGGGTCAGTGGATAAGGGCTATAGCTAAATCAGATTCTAGTACCCACCTAGCAGGTCAGGTGTGATCTCTTGCTGACTGCCATCCCAGTTACAAACCAAGAGTTCTAAATTCAGGGGGATACTCTGACTCAAAGGAATGAGACAGATGGTAGTAAACAATGGCTCTTGACCTTCCTAATGCTGTGACTCTTTAATACAGTTCTTCATGCTGTGGTTACCCCAACCATAAAATTATTTTCATTGATACTTCATAACTGCAATTTTGTTACTGGTATAACTTGTAATGTAAATATCTGATATGCAGGATATCTGATATGTGACTCCCCTCCCCAAAAAGGTCATGACCTACAGGCTGAGAACTGCTATAATAGAGGAAAAGATTTGATGCTATCTTCTGGACACATGTTATCTCCATAGACACATATTATGTGCACACATATAAACACATAAATACTAAATAAATAATGGCATGTATTTGCTTTTTATGCTGTTATTACATACAATGGTGATAGCTATTATATAAATTAATGTTATATTCACCTCTAACATAATACTCTATGAAAGAAAAACATCCCTTAACTAATTTAACTCCCCTTATTGTGGAGTGAGTTCAGCCATGCCATTATTTTGTACTATCCCTGAAAAAAATAAATTTCAACAAAAAATTTAGCAGTGAAAATGCTTTTGTATTGAGCATCTGTGATCCTAGGATCTGTCCTTGGATTGAGAATTTACAAATAAACAAAGCAGTGTTTCTTTTTGGAAAGAATAGCCAAATGAACAATCTCAATCTATATCATTTTAAGAAGTGATATCCTTTAAAGAACAATCCTTTTAGGAAACACCGTTTTGTACATAAACAGAGTATAAAATATATTGATGTTTTATGACTTTATTAAAAATTGTAAGGACACTTTTTTAGTTTTGAGATGATTTAATTATTTCACTTATCCCTCCCCTTTCATATGCCCCTCACTTTTATCCTTCAAACTCACTGTCTCTTTATTCACTGTTATTATATATATTTATGTATACAATATACATAATTCTTAAGTATAATCTCTTCAGCCTGTCTAATATCGTTTGTATGTGTGTTTTTAGGGATGACTGTTTGCCACTGGACAACCAACTACTATGCTCTTCCATAGAGAGGACCACCTCTCACATTCCCAGCACTCTTCATTTGCCTATAATTCTTTGTGTAGGGTTGGCACCTCATGAGCCATCTGGTTCCATCACATGTTCCATCTGGTTGGGCATAAGAACATATTCATGACAAATTCTTCTTAATTAGATTTGAATTCACTTTATGTATATTTTGACTGTGTTTAAGTATATGCACCACATCCATGCACAGCATTCACAGAAGTCAGAAGAGAGTATAGGATCCACTTCAATGAGTTTCCAAATGGTTGTAGACTACCATGTCTTCACATGTGCTTCGAATTGAACCTGAGTCCTCTTTGCAAGAGCAACAAGTGCTCTTAACTGCTGAGTCATCTCTCCAGTTCCCTCTTGAAAAGGTCTTTATCCAGTGTGTATTATGCTTTCTATTATATTATCAGAGGCAGATGAAACACATAGCATAGTATGGGTATTAGTGACCTAGTTTATTCTAAAAGAGCCAAAATTATAGTAATATATCTTATTTAATACTCTAAAATTCAGAATCTAGATGATTGGGTTTTTTTGTTTGTTTTTTTTGTTTTTTGTTGTTTTGTTTTTTGTTTGGTTGGGTTTTGGTTGTTGTTGTTGTTGTTGTTGTTGTTGTTTTGTCTTTCAAAACAAGTTTTTTCTCTGTGTTCTTCTGGCTGGCCTGAAACTCACTCATAGACTTGGCTGAGATCTCAAACTCAGAGATCTGCCTGCCTCTGCCTTTCCTTCCCAAACACTGGGATTAAAGCTGTGCACCACCACTGCCCTTTTATTCTTCATTATTATTCTTTCCAAATAAAAACATGGAAATGTCTATGCCAAGTTCATTGCATGCCATATTATGATTATTTATTACCTATGACCTCAGAGGACACTAAAGCAATTAACAGTGCTTGGTCTACTAATAAATCAGAAAGAAATAACCAAATACTTCCATGTAGTTAATTTTGATCCTCCATTCTTGCAGAGGAGTAAGTTAAGGTTTCCAAATAGGAGTGTCACTCATGTTCTGAGACAAGTCATGCTCAAACAGCCTCAAATTCATGGAGATACTGAGCTGGTCATTGTCTCAACTAGCTTGGCAGCAATTTGACGGCTAATGGGATTAACTGACATGCCACTTTCTGAGTTATTTACACAATCAAAGCAATGATTAGGATTTTTGTCCCATACTCTTTTCTCTACTGGGTTGCCTCATCAAGCCTTGATAGTAGAGGAGATGCCTAGTCTTACTACACCTTCCATATACCATGGCTGATTGAAGGGGGTGGGGAAGAGAAGGGGGAGGGGAACTCAGAGGAGGAGGGGGGAAACTTTGGTCATGATTGAAAGATGATACATAGGTAGGTAGGTAGATAGATAGAAAGATAGATAGATAGATAGATAGATAGATAGATAGATAGATAGATAGCGACAGACAGATACACAGACAGAGGGATAGAGATAGAGAGAGACAGACTGACAGATATACAGATGGATAAATGATAGAGATACTCATAGAGATAGATGAATGATAGATATAGATATAGAGATGATAGATATAGAGAGATAGATATAGAAATAGATTATATACATATATATATATATATATATAGAGAGAGAGAGAGAGAGAGAGAGAGAGAGAGAGATACTACCTAACAAAAGCAATGTTAGATGAAAATTCTAAAAAGAAAGTCCCCTTTAGTTTGTCCTGCTGTTGCCATGTACTGCTGGGCACGTAGCCTACCCTTAAGTGTGATTTCTGCATTGATAACCAATTGCAGAAAACTTATTTTCCCTTTAGGAGTTGTTTGTCAGCTGGAGATAGCTGCTTGGTTAGGGTTATCAGCTCCTATTTCTCACTCTCAGCACTGGGATCCTATCTGACTTGAACTTGAGTAGGTCCCATGCATGCTGCTACCACCTGTGTGAGTTCATTTGTGCATCTGACCTGTCTTGTCAGGAAAACATTATCACAAAATTGTTCGACAGACACCACATCACATTCTATAGACATTTACTAACTAAATTCATGCTCAAATGCAATGCACATGCTGAGAAAGACAAATTGTCCCCCAAACCTAGCTCCAATTCCAGTGGGTATGTGCAGTGTCCAGCATTCTGAGCTGCCCTCATGCAATGCCAGTAAAGTGAGTCTGTGGGTGACCAGTGTGACGATCCAACTAGACACAACGTAGTACAGGTGTGAGAGCAGGTTTTATGTTCCTGCTCTGCTCTTTCCCAATCACATAAGCAGGGCTGGAAGCAAAATCCATGGTCTTACTTCCCTCCACTTACAATCAAGATTTTTCTCCCTTATCCACCTTTTATGGGCACTGCTGGGCTTGCCTAAAGTATATAGAAGTGCCTAGAAATAGCATGGCCTCATTCTTCACTGGTTTTTATACAGTTAACGTATGTATAAACAGATCATAACTACCCATTCCATGCTTCAAAAGGGAGCATAAATTTATTATCAAATACATAGGATGATGAGTTATTAGAAATAGTAGGGTACTGGCACACAGCAACCTTAAAGGTTGCTATTAGACCATATTTGTGCAGCTAATATGCAAGTGAACATCCTGTTAAATATGAGATCTAGCTCCAGATCTTAGTTCCCTCTATGATGGCTTGTGTGGTCCTGGATAATTCATCCAACTTTTGAGTAGCTCAGCTACTATCATAAAACAAGGATAATGGTGACTTTATGTTATCTGCATAAAATTCACATAGGATAACATATGTGGAAATGTTTGACTTATTGTAAGACAACACAATACTTAATTTTTCTATATGAACAAACACACAGAAAACAATTGCAAAGATTTTATTTAGCGGCTTTCTGTGCTTGGCACTCAGAAACAGTTCCGTGCATAAGGGCAAATTTTTATACACCTTTTCTTCATACATATTTTACATACCCTTTTATTGCCCCCTTTTTAATATTCATAATATTGAATACCCCACTAGGCATATAAATACATTTATCTACATCACCTCAAAACAAAAAAAAATTCTTAATAATATCTGTATCATCTTACTTGGTATCATTCGAGTCTCCACACCATTTAAAAATTTTAGCTTGCACCAAGCTTCACTTGTTTTCCTATCATCAAAGGATTTGAAAAGAAAAGGAAAGAAAAAACATCCCCAAACTTCAGAATGCAATGAACTATTTAATTAAAACGGAGAGCTACAGGCAGATAGAAGACCCTGTAATTCTCTCTCGTGTGCCAGGGTTTCCCCTGCTTGGGGACCAGGGACAGATTGTCCAGGTCAGTGCTTTGGATCTGGCATGTGAGGCCAGGCCTGTCTTCCATGACTGGTTTTTTTCTTTTTTTCTTTTTTCTCTTTTTTTGTATCACCTGGGAGATAAAACCATTCTTCATTCTTGACACCTGTTTCCCTCACCCTGTGCACGCCATGGAGCGGCACTCCCACGAGGGGCACCTCTCTCCTGGGTCATTATGGTCAGAGCTATGGCATCAAGAAGCACTCTTTGTCCTAGACCTTCTCTTGGTACCCTTGACTCTAAGCAGGCTCCCAAAGAGGCTTACTCTCCACCACCACCATCATTCTTTCTTTAACTTTAGAGGCTAAGCAAACCCAACCAACCCTCCTTGGTGGATTGAATCTCATTTGTTCACATCTTCTCAGTCTTGCTGTCCACTCTCTCCTGCCCTCGATTCTCTTTCTCTCTCCGAGCTTTTCTCACCCTGTCCTTCCACAGGTACCACTCACTCTAAGATCAAAGACGGCACACTGAATGAAGAAGGCCAAAGTTTAAAAAGCAATCTTTCTCAGGAAGCCGAGTCCAGGTATAGCTCTGATGCCTTTCCACCTCTGTGACGAGAAGAGGTTCTAGGTACAGGGTTCATTCCAGAAGCATGGTTAAGCTGCAAGGGAGAAAGGCTATTGGCTAACGGTGGCCCAATCCGTCTAGGATTGTACGTGGGCAAATATTTTGGTGAAAGCACCCATTCTGGGCCTCCCTTCACAGAGTTCACCCAGTTCAGAGTCAGTGTATATGATGTTTATGTTTTATTACTTTGTGTATGTGTGTGTGTACATGACTATACTCATGTAAGTTGTGTGTGTGTGTGTGTGTGTGTGTGTGTGTGTGTGTGTAACTTGTCTTGGCTGCTACATGCTAGCGTGTCCTTCAATATAAAATGATTATTCAGTTTCTTCAAGGCCACTCTGTCATACACAATGCTTTTATCAAACTAAGATTTTGGAAGGCAGAAGAATGACCACTGAGATATGGATGATGGACTCCAAGGATCCTTCAGCGGTATCTATTGTTGTTCTCTGTTTTCCTTATCCAGAAAAAACAAAAACAAAAACAAAAACAAACGCACAATTCCTATTTTCCCAATTCACGGGCCTCCCAGAGAGGAAGATCCACCCGCAGAGGTTCTGGAGTCTTGACTGCCATCACCTCCATAGTGTGTACACTGCTCTTTAAACCATATGTACGGACATCTGAGAGGAGGAGCCTGGGACTGCCCCATACTGTCGGCCATCACAGGTGTTGGTAGCTTGCTGATTATTAGTTGAAGGGCTGATCATGTGCATGCTGTGCTCCATCCCCGTGGGCAGGTACTGCCTCTCTCCAAAGGCCCCATTGGAAGGAGAAGAACAGAGTAAAGTGCTTTGAGATGCGCTCAGTTTCTCTGGGCTTGCAGCTAGCCTGGGGGAGGTGGGGAAATTGTATCCATACAGATTGTAGGGATTATGAAGGGAGAAGGCATTATAGGAGCTCTGCTGCATATGGCTGCCACCAAACATGTGTGGCGATGAGGAACTGGAGGCTGCATTGCCTGCCTGCATGACATACTGAAACTGGGAAGTGGGGAAGGACCCCAACTGACCACCATAGGCTTCCATCTTGCTGTTGCTGGGCAACGAGGGAGGTGTTGGTATTCCTGAGATCAAAGATGGAGTCCTCTGAGGCATGAAGGTTTCAGAGGGCTGAGTGGCTGAAGCTGTGCCACTCTGGAGCCTGTTGTAGCCACTGTCACTCAGCCCTGGATAGCTCTGTAAGGCAGCCATGTTGCTTCGGGCACATGGTGGATAATCAGAGAGGTTTAGATTACACAGCTGGCTTTCTCGACAGCCCACATTGAAAGTATTCGGGGCCAAATGAAAAGTTGGAGGAGAACAAGATGGAGATAAGAGATGAGAAGAAGCTGAAGGGGATGGTGTCCCAGTGCT
>JADRCD010228019.1:3862-16690 GCA_019843815.1 Montemys delectorum
AAGTACTTTAAACTGTTGTAATATGAAGGCAGGCTGCTAAGTAGATGCAAATGCTAATTCTGTAGTTACTTTTCATTTCATGTGAAACTTCATTAGTGATGATAAGTATGGAAAATTAATTACTCCTTAATCACAAATCCACAGGTCTTAATCACCAACTACAAATAACTATGGTAAAGGGTAATGCTATGGATTAACTGTAAATCAACAAAGCAGGCAAATTCTGCATTAAGTCCAAAATCCAGGTAGAAACTCAGGACCTGTGGCTGCTAATCAAGAAATATATACGATGGCTTTTACTAGAATAGGATCTTTCAAACATTTATTTATTCACCAACAGTAAAATTTTTGTATCATCTTTGGGCTAGTCTTAGGCTAGGCAATCATGAAATCACCTCTCTTCTCCAAGAGATTACGAAGTATTATGGAATCTGGGCAAGTAAAGAGAGTTAACAATGCCCATGGTTTTGATGAGTGGGCTGCTCAGGAGGTCTAAATGGGTAACAGGGTAAGAGAGAAAACAAATAAACAGCTTTGAGTTCCTCACACTAGGGTGCTTTTAAGCAGAACCTCCATCATCAAGATTTGCTGGTCATGTCTTCCTCAATATTTTGTGTGTGTGTGCTCAGACACATAGGCCAAAGAAGAATCATTGGTGCTGTTCCTCAGGCATCATCCACCAATGTTTTGAGCTCTCAAGACAGGTTTCTGGATGGGTTGTGACTCGACAGGTAGGTTAAGCTGACTATCCAGCAAACCCCAGGGCTTCCTTATCTCCCCTTTGCTGGGTCAACAAGTGCATGGGTAATAGGAATCAAACTCGGGTCCTGGTGCTTTTGCAGCAAGAAGCACTTTAGAAACTAACTGGGCTATCTCCCCAGTCCTACTTTCTAATCTCTTTGGTAGAATGTAGGTTTTCTTGAGTGGCCACCATGTCATGTGCTAGAGTCTTCCTGTGTACTTACTTGGTAAGAACTTTTTGTTAGCCTCTTTAGTGATGGTAGGTTGGCAGTGGCCATATAAGTACTCTTTACACCAAGCAAAGTGATGAACACTACAAACCATAGCTCTAAAACTTCCTCCAAAGATTGGGTTATCACACATTTACCCCAGTACCATGCACCAAAGATTTTATTGATTCTTTTTTTTTATCCTACTGGAAAATGTAGAAGAGGATTGATGTTTTTGCAATGTATGGACTCTAAGACACACTGTTCTCCTAGTTACAGGGAAGGAAAGGCAGAAAAACAAATTGTTGTATCTCAAAATTCAAGCATCTTACTAAGTGCAAATAAAAAGAAGTCTCAAAGGACCATTGTAGATGTGCATTTCAATGGCAGGGCTTGCTGGCCCTCGCTTTTGTTTTTGACCGACATCTCTAGGTAACTCAGGTCAGAGTGCCATTCAGAAGGATGACATTTTCTAGAGGTCATGGATTTTCCTTGCCTATCACAGCCTGATTCCTTCTATGAGCATTCGAGGAAATGCAAGCTGTAAAACAGGGTTGAGGAACAGTGCTGGAGAAGGCTGGCACTCGCCATGGAATGCCTTTGTCCATAAACTCATTATCATATCATAATGGGAAAATTTCATAAATTCTTTGTGTTATGAATTCTTACAGCTGGAATAGTGGTAATAATACATTTCTTTGTTCCTTCTTTCTTTCCTTTCTTTTCTTTCTTTCTTTCCTTCCCTTTTTTCTTTCATTCTAGGAGATCAAGTGGAATGAAGATGTAAATGCTTTTTGTGCCTGACTAGCTCATCATGTGTACACTCAGATGTTAGCTATTCTAATTATTAATGTATACTCATATCAACAGGCGACCTCCACAGCTATGGATCAAGTGTGGTGTAATCCATCATTTCAAACACTTTTAGGACCCTATAGAAGAGATTGCTGACA
This sequence comes from Montemys delectorum, assembly GCA_019843815.1. Classification (NCBI taxonomy): domain Eukaryota; kingdom Metazoa; phylum Chordata; class Mammalia; order Rodentia; family Muridae; genus Montemys; species Montemys delectorum. Next base: position 5,766 of record JADRCD010228019.1, read on the forward strand.
TCTTGAAAAAAAAATAGCAAACAAAATTTACCAGTATACTCTTAGGCATTTGGGCAACTTCTCTATAACTTACCTCTTGAATATTATGATGTAGAATTTATCTTCTTAAATTGTGTTATAAACAGTTATGGTAGCTATGCCTTTTTGGTTTCCAGTGTTACTGAATTAGTTAAAATGCAGTGAAGCTGCAGTTAAGGCTGATCTAGAACTCACTTCAGAGCATAAGCTGACCTCTAACCCACAGTGGAGCAAACAGTTTAAAACCCCATTGAATTACAGAGTTATAATAAACACAGAGTCATTCAGAATTGCTTGGGGAGGTGCTCTGCATTCAGAGGTCTTTTTCTGTAGTGACTGGTTAGAAACAATAAATGTAGAGGTTATCGAAAGACACAAAGCAACCATTTGAGGGTTCTTGGTCACATTGCTTCATTTCTGTTTTTTATTTAAAAATTTTAGGTAGTATACAGTGTATGTGTGAGAGAGTGTGTGCACATGCTTGTCTTCTTGGTGTATGTTTTTAGGCCAGAGAAAAATAAAAATTTTTGGTGTCTTCTTCATTTTTCTCTGTGTAATATTTTTGAATCAGGGTTTCTCATTAAACCTGGAGTTGAGTAGGCTAGCTTAATAGTCAGCCACCTCCTGATTCAACTGTCTCTGTCCCTAAGCATTGATACACACATCTAGGACTGTTTATCTCATAGGCACCAGGGATCTGATGAACCCAGGTCTTATCTCCCTAACTCTTTATTTCTTTTCTGTGTCCATTTCCCTTTCTTCATTCTGTCTACTCTTTCTTGTCTCTTTCTCCTTTTCATTCATTGTACCATGTTTTTCTTTTTTCATTCATGTATCAATTTGGTTTTGTTTTGTAGAATCAGGAATAAAATTTAGGGGCTTTGACATGCAAGTACTCCATCTCTGAGTTACATCCTAACCTGATCAAACATTTGTCCATTTGTTTCTATAAGGAGTCCAGAATTGTACAAGCGCAGTGGACATACAGCATATGAAAAGATAATGCTTTTCTCATTAAATATACAGCATGCAAAAGAAGATAGGGAAACAGCCTACTCAAACATCCAATGCAAAGTCCAATGGGAGAAAGATCTTAGAGTATGGCTGAGACACAAGGCAATGCTCTTAGTCAGAAGAATGACTAGGGATGATCATAAATGGAGTAATATTTGAAGTTAGTTTTGGTTTCTTGAAACATCAGAGATTGAAACCAGAGTCTTGCATCTGCCAGGCAAGACTACAGATACTAACCCTCTACTATCAAGTTCATTTTTGACAGAGATCCCCAGACATTAACATGATTGACAACGTGTTGGAGGCACCATTGTGGCCTTAAAACCTAGCATGTAAGTGATAACACTTTCCAATAAAAAAGGGAACAAGGACCCAATCCATTAAAGACCCATTACATAGTCCTATGATCCAGGAAAGTCCCTCAGGGTACTAACTAACCATGTTCTTTGGCTTCTGTGATTTTACTTCTTGCTAACTGTTTGTGTTTATTAAAGTTTGTCAACCAGAATGTGGGTTTTGTGCATCAAAGACAAAGGATGGAGTGGCTTGGAGCTGTTGGGCTAAGTTCCCATGCAGCTGTCAGCTAGCAATATAGACTTTCTATTCAACTTTTGCTCTCTAGTATACTCACTTCCCAACACATCCCCAAGAATCTGGATTTTCTCTTGAAGAATGAGGAGGACTCACGCACACTAAAGGTTATTTGTTGGTGTGTACTGTGTGGGTGTGCCTCTGGTGAACAAAGTGTTCCATGTAGAGAAAAAAAGCTCCAAATGTAAGACAGAGCTAACATGGAGAATCTACCAGAACTTCAGCAAGGCTGGAGAGAGGATTAGAAAGAAGTGTTGGAGAGGAAAGATGAGCTGTGGGGAGAAGAAAGATTGTAAGGTATCTTATAAGACAAAGTCAGTAAGTATGCCCTCTAAAGGGTTTTCAAGGCACAGACTGAATGAAGAGATGTAGTCAGTCTTAGTTTGTAGAAAACAAGTCGCAGCATTGTGGGGTGCAGGGTTGGGCAGCTACTAGTCCAGATTGGGACCCAGTTAGGATGTTCTTTCAGAAATCAAGGTAAGGGCAGCTTAAAAGGCCCATGAAGAAGTTCTGAGTTCAGTTGTTAATTCTACATATTTATTTGATAAGACTAAGGGACATACACAAAGTAGTTAAAGCATTACTTTATGGGGATGAGTGCATCCAGAGGACATTGGAACGAGAGTGAATGAACCTAACAAAGAATATCACCTTTATAAAGTTGGGCTTACCAGCAGCACTCCATCATTATCCTGACTGAGTAGGTCCTGAATTTATATTGTGGGCTGGGGGATGGGCAGTTACTAGTCCAGTTCGGAACCCAGTGTTGCAGAAAGAAGTGGTTGGGATGTCTATAGTTTCTGTGTACTGCCTTCTGTCCTCCAGCCTGAACCTCCAGCTTCTATTTTCAGTTGACTGAAGAAGAGAAAACCAGGACCTGTTTCACAGATCACTCTGCATAATAAGTAGGCATAACCAAAAAAGGTGGACAGTTACAGCCCTGTGTCTTATTTCTGGAGCCTCCTTGAAGAACAGCAGCAAAGAAGAATCTCAGTGATCAGAACTTAAGATGATTGATTCCCTTGATTGTAGGCTTTGATTTAAAGGAGAAATGTTATGTGTGATTATACACTGATTCATGTGTGCTAGCTAATGGATTGGCTGGATAGTCAGGCAATTTGTAAGAATGTGATAAGAGAATTGAGAAAGAGAAGTTGGATAGATCTTTGTAGGGGCACAGGGCACAATGATTTTTGTTTTAGTCATGTTTAAGAAAGAGCCACATTTTTTTTTTTTTTACCAGAATCTCAGGTGGAATTTCTGACTATCATCTGACTGTGGTGCACAATTGAGGAAACAGAGCAATATCTCAAATGGGTTCTTGCCATCAAAACAAAACAGAACAAATGCAACCAAAATTAGTGGGTCTGAGAATTCAGAAGAAGAAAGGGGGATGGCCACACTCATCTTTACTCCCTCTGGCCCACTAGTTAATGCTCTATTTCCATTCCCATGGTTTGGTGCTTTATAGGCCTTAGTTATACAGGGACCGATGCTTCCACCAGGCAACCCAAAATGATTCTACTGAATTAGAAGCTAAGACCACTTCTCAGTTACTTGGAGTGTCTAAGTTAACAGACTAAGGAGGTGATAATACTGATGAGAGTGATAGTTTCTGACTACCAAGAGGACCTTGGCCTATGGCTCCACCACTGAGTATCCCTGCCCCCAATTTTCCTGGTATGTGAATATCCATAGAGCAAGGAACCAACTGTTTTATTTCCTCTCTTATATCATTATAATTAAGCAGGAGATATATTAAATATAGAATTCAAGATATGGGATATTGGGAGAACAATCATATCCCTTGGGGCATTCTGCCCTCTTTTAGGGAAGGGATTAGTGTGGTTCTGTTTGTACAGATGGGGGTTTATCTGTACAGCTATGGTTTGCTATATCTTATTTGGAAATTAGGATGATTTGTGTGTGTGTGTGTGTGTGTGTGTGTGTGTGTGTGTGTGTGTATATATACACCACCTTGGCAAACAGTAGACTTTTGGTGTCTAACTTTGAGCATTAGCTTGACTGTGTTAAAGAATAGTAGGTAGCTGATAAGGCAGTCTTTCCAGGGATATTTATAAGGATTTTTTGGAATGGATGGATTATTTAAATCATGAGACCTAGAATAGATGATCGGCCTTTATCCAATGTGGATGAGCACCAACCAGTAAGCTGAAGTTCTGGATAGAATAAAATAATAAAGGGAAGGCAAGTTCTTGCCTCTGCTCTGGAGCTAGGAGCTCATCTTCTCTTGCTCCTCAATGTCAGAATTTCTCTAGATTTTAGAGTTAATGACTTGCACTGGTATCCCCCTAATTATAAAGCTTATTGACTTGAACAGAGCCTCACTGTTGACATCTCTGATGGTCATACATCCACTTACCCTACTGCGGGACATTGCAGCTTTTGTTTTCATATAAGCCAGTTCCCTTTAATAATTTTCCTGCATGCACATGCTTATGATTTTTAGAAAACAGTGGCTAATATGCAATGTGACTAGATTATTATCACAAGCATTTCAATGGATGGATTCCAGGATGAGATGCATCTTAAATTCTGGTTCTGCTGCTTAAAAGATATGTTCTTCTTCTTTGTACAATGGGGACTCACATTTTCTCCATTTGGCAGGGTTGTTGTAGAAACTCCAAAGTGATGGATTTGTTGGTGCATTTGTGGGTCCATTTTGTGTTTACTACTTGGAATCTGCTTCCTTTTAGTGAGGGACAGAGATTTGTTCCTCGCTCCTAGGAACTTACACCCTCTACTTTATATTTTGTGAAGGAGTACCAAATCTACCTGATGTGTCAAAAACTTTCACATAGTGTAACTTGTAATGTGAACAGGGCAAGCATTTCTTCAGATCAAATTCAAAAGCAATGGTGACTTTCAATATTCTTAATTAAGGTTTGGTAAACAGCATAAGATCATGTTGTTTCTGGTTTTAGCAGCAACATTGTTGAAAATAACCCAGATGCCAGCTAATAAAACAGAAACACCTAAACACTTTAATTTATGAAAAAATCACCACAAGGATATCTCACCCTAACAGATAAACTCAGAGGCTGCTGTTTGGGCCATTTCAAAATAATAATGCATTGATAAATGATTAAGAGCATGCAGAAGTCCATACCTATTGCCAGCAGAATGCATTTGTTAATGTACTGATCCATTATGACATGATGCTTGAGAGCCTCCCTATTGGATGGAGGACAGCAATCTTCTTGGTATCAGGAAAAGCTTCTACAACTTTCTTAACAGCTTCACTCATCTGGCTATAGAGGCTTAGTCATTTAAATAGAAAAAGGGCAGAGAAAATGCTGAGAGGCAGTTTGATCTAACTCAACCTTTTCAAACGACTACACTAATTTTAAACATATGAATTTAACTGTATGTTCGCCCCTCTATAAACAGGGCGAACAAACAGTATATCATTTTTACACTTGAACTGTATTATGATTTTAATGCAGCTCAGGTGAGGTGAGGTCAGGAGATACAATTAAATGGGTCTGGTACCAGCTGGAGATTCGGCTCTCTTTAACCATGCTTGGGTGATTTATCCATCAACAACTCATGTACTGCTCCATAAAAATTGATATCTGTTTAAAAATAGGTATTAAAATACAGTGTACTTTTAAAATTAGGGACTAAAATATTGTGTAGTTGCCAGCAGGTAGTTTATTTAATATTCATGTGCAATATGAAACAGAAAGAGTCTTGTTCCTCGAGTAAAAATCTATTAGAATAAATTTGTCCTGGTTGCTGATGTACACAGAGCTTCTGTGCTTGGTCAGGTCCTTGAAAACAAATGCAGAAACTAACTTTTAAATCATTTACAAACCCCTGGCACGGTGGAATGGGGATATATAATTACTTTATTCATTAAACAGCTCTATCTGCTCTTGGGTGATTTATTTCGATGCCATTCTTTTATGAAAGGCTGTTTAAAAACAAAACAAAACAAAACAAAAAAACAGAGAAGGGGAAAAAACAGGAATACCAAATAAATGGGCTTATTAAGGGAAATACAAAATCCTGTTGTTTTGTTATGGTCTACCGTTGGCCTAAATAGTACATGCCAATCTTATGGTTGCATTTGGTTCCTGTTTATATAAATTTAAATATTTAGATTTGCCACATTCAAGGCCAACTTACAACTTGAGGTATATGGTAACCGTTTGTCTACTAACATGCATATCCAAAAGTTAAACAAATGAACATTTAAGAATAATATTTGATTAACCATTCACTGAAAGAAAAGTAATTCTGCCTGTCTCATCCAGTAATTTATATAGTTTAGTGATCTGCTTGTCAATAATGAACAAATTGCCCTAATATATTACTATAATGCTTCATATTCATTAAGACATCTGCCAACTTTTCAAGAAACCTTTTCCATTTGTGACTTGACTTATAATTGTAGAGTCCCTTGGGGGAGTTTCAATATTATTCTAATCAATTTTGTCCACAATCGCAATATGGATGATGACATAGCAATGTAATTTCCAAAGTTACCTCCTCGCATTAGTCATCTGGACAGAGAGGGGACAGTGCCGGCATCTCCAGAATGTGTTATAGAAAGGAAGCGTTGTGGCAATGGGGCAAAAAGTATTTTTCATCCTTCAAATGCATCACAGCATGAATATGTATATGTGCAGATATGCTTACATAATTTACAACCACACTTTAAAACTTTATGGTCTATAACATTTATATGTTATTTTTATGCAATAAGATGATAATGGAGTTTATAACCATAAGACACAAAAGTTGGAAAGTCTTCCAAGATGGTCTTCCTGTGCAGAGATAGATAGTAGAGATACTGCCAAATTCAGTGTTCTCTCTCCCCCCGGGGTTATTTTAAATAAGAAGAGGTAAATAGTAGCTCTAGAGAATGCTGGCAAGATGAAGATATCTCAGTCTCATTCCGACTCCGATGGGAACTACTATTCAACCAGCTTCTACTGGCTTCTCTATGTGTGATGCGGTCTTGCTGTGCTGCCCAGGCTGGCCTTGATCCTGTGATCCTTTTCCTCCAGCCTCCTAAGAGCTGGAATTTTAGCATATGTCAACTTGTCTATCCAAGTGTCTATGGCCAACAAGACAAAGTCTTGGCTCCCATCCTTTTTGTACATTTAATTTTAAACCTTGTTCTGATTTAGGTGCTGAAGTGTCCTGCTCCTCACCGCGGGCCTCTCCATCCTCTTTGTCATGGTCTTCCCTCTGCTGTTCAGTGTTAGGCTAGCTTGTGATCAATCCAGCAGTGACTATTCAGAAGTCCTGGTGAGGACTCAAGAAGATGCTTGCAATGTGTTGGAGGAAAAAGAAAAGTATTTAAATAATCAAACTCATAGGAAACAGGTTGGGTCAGCATCGGAGAAGGCCAGCTTGGATCCACTGTTGTCTTTTATCAGGTTTTTAGTTTCTCAGTTTATTTTCCCTCATGATAATAAGTAGTAAAAATGAATCATAGTTCTAATGATTTCTAATTCAACACTACTTGCTTCTTGCTCTTACCAATCATTTTCTATTATTTTTAAAATTACCTTAATTTTAGAGTTTGGTTTAAATAATTGAACTTAACACTACTGGCTTCTATTTAACCAAAATAAGTACCAAATTATCATTGAAGCAAATAAAGCTGTTACTAACAAGTACTTATGAAGTTAATTTACAATAAATAACATGAAAATTTATATTGTTTCTGTTTGAGAATGTATTATATTTTAAAACTTTCATTTCTGTTTAAATTAAATGTTATCAAAATAATAATGACAAAAATCTCAACAAGCTTTAGCTGAGATTAAAAACTTAGTTTTACTGGAAAAATAAGTTCAAATAATAGGAAAAGAGATATGAGCAAACATATGGAGTAAAATTTAAGGACAGTAATTGGAAAAAATATATTTAATCAGAATTCAGAGATTGTGGAATAAAGAAGACGATTAGGTTATAAAATAAGTTAGACTTAGAATGGTGGACAGCTCATTATATGTTAAATGGTTGTCACTGGGCCAGCAAGATGGCTTGGCAAGATAAAATACTTGGCACACAAGCATGGTGGCCTGGCTTCCAACCCACAGACCCATGTAAAGATGGAGGAAGTTTTCCTTTAGTTCCCTCAGGCTTTGCATGCTTTGCCTGCTCCTCGACAACAGACAGCACCAAGAAAAGTAGTAATAAACAGGATCAGTGTAATGGTTTTGCACTGAAGAAATACATCTCAGCAGGAGCCTCTAAGAAACACGTGACCAAGAGTCTCTAATGGGTGGAAGAGAAGAGAATCCAGCAGAAACAGTAAGAAATCTATGGACTTGATTTATGTGTCTAAAAACATAAGTGCCAGCATCTCTAAATGGAAAGACTTTAAAATTGTTTTTGCAGTGGTCTTCATGTTTTTATGAAGCTATCAGCTTCTATCAGAAGTCTCTAATGCACCTCTTGCTCTCTTGCACACACTTGGGCATGCTTTCTCTCCCACAAGGAAACTTTGACAACAAATCCTTGCTGTTTGACATCTTTTTAGTTTATCTTTTTAAAATTTTAGAAACCTGCTGGTAGAAAGACCATTATAAAATTATTTAAAGATTTTTGGAGCCACTGTTACCTACTGGTGATAACACACAGATCTGGTGCACTGTATTTATTTACTCTTTGGAAGGTGGAAATCAAGCCAAGAGATTCTGTCAGGTCCTCACTTCTACAGACCAGAGACCAGGCTTGTGAACTTCGATCACACCACACAACAGGTAGGGTTTTCTATAGGAGAATGGTACCAACAGGGACAGAACTGAGAGGGCCTTTAAAGAAATGCTAAGAAACAAAACTCATTGATAATGAAAACTTAAAATCAGCCAAGGCTTTGGCCCTGTGTGCATGCATTTGGCACAGGATTCAAAGAATCTGTCTTGGGAGAGGAATTCAGGTCACACTGAGTTTAGGAGGCAGAAAGATACTTGAATTGCCCAATGAGTAGCTACAAGAGTCATTGTCCATGTGATAAACCATACAGATTATCTCTTGGGGAAACATTACATTGTGTTCCATGCAATAAACACGTAGAATAAAGCTTCAATTCTAAACATCACTAACAAAGTGTTTAGAAATAATTCTAAAATGAGTAAATCAAGAACCAAGTTTTATACATGAGAAACTTTTGTTCAAACTTTTACCGGTAGTACTTGGCATTAGACTATTGTTATTGCTAAAAATTCAAAAAAATTGATTTTGAAGAATTTTACAGTTATTAATCTCATGTCTGAGCCATCACATCTCAGTGGCTTTTACGCGGACCTACGGGTTTCCTGCAGTAACCCATGTGCCCATTATTCTGGATCTGTGTGCCACATTCGATGTCTTTTCTTTAGCCATCTACCTATATTCTTTTTGTTTTTTTTTTCCTCTCACCAGTATCCTTGAAGGTGGCAGGTTGCCTCTTACCAGATTACCTCGGGAAGGAACAGCTTCTGACAGGGAAGTGAGCAGCTGTGTGGCGGCTTACAGCAATGCTGTTATTTTGCACTGATGTAGCATTTTAATATAAATGGCTGAAATACAATCTGAAAATAGTCATTCGTCTCCAACAAGCTCCACAAAGCTGGTTAGCATTTAAGCTGCTCTATTTACGGGCAGCTTCATTTTAGGTGCTTTCCTTCCTGTAATGATAATTGGGGTGATTTTCATACTGTCATTTGTTGGAGAAGAGATGCTATTCAAGCTGAGGCTCAAGTATTATGGCAGTGGAGAAAACTCTGTAGTCCAGGATCACTATGGCTTATGCCTTTGGGGTATTTCCTGTTGTTCCCAGAGAACTTAGTTTTATCTCTTCTTTTTTAAAGATGTATTTACTTTAATTTTATATATGTCGGTGTTTTGTCTGCATCACATCAGCATAGCATATGCTTGTCATGCTTTTTGGGGTCAGAAGAGGGCATTAGGTCCCCCTGGAACTGGAGTTGCAGCTGGTTTTGTGGGTGCAGGGAATCAAACCCCGGTCCCTTGGAAGGGTAGTGCTCTTAGCCGCTGGGCCATTATTGCAGCTTAATTTTTTTAATATGCGGAAAATAATGCAGTGAAAGTGAAGTCAGAATTTAAATTAAAGCTAGAATCATTCATCTTTTCTGTCCTAAATTCATTCTAGATACAGGAATTCTTGTTACTCTGAACTCTTCATGTTTGTATGGTTTTGGATCTATGAAAGGGATATAATGGTCCTTAGCATCACCATCTAAAGAACAAGGGACATTTCCTAAGCATCCTTCATCATACCTAGATTTGCACCTTTACTCACTCTTTTTTTTTCCCTTTTTTTTATTAGATATTTTCTTTATTTACATGTAAATTTTTCCCTTTCCCAGGTTCACCTCCAAACAACAAACAAACAAAAACAACAAGAACAAACCCCTTTTGCCTCCCCCTTCCCCATGCCTGCCACCCCACCCTCTCCCACTTATTGGCCCTGGCATTCCCCTACACTGGGGCACAAAACCTTCACAAGGCCGAGGTCCTTTCCTCCTATTGATGATCGAATTTGCAATCTGGATACAGAAAGTGTGGTACATCTACACAATGGAGTACTGCTCAGCTATTAAAAACAATGAATTTATGAAATTCTTAGGGAAATGGATGGATCTGGAGAATATCATCCTGAGTGAGATAACCCAATCACAAAAGATCACACATGGTGTGCATTCTCTGATAAGTGGTTATTACACCTTTACTCACTCTTGCTTACTCACCATCATTATGAACTGTCAGCTCACGCCCGTTCTTCTGACCAGTGACTGAAACATACAACTCATGTTTGCTACCCAACACATCTAACAAAACAGTGAAATTAAGTAGTTGGAAAGGCTATGAGCAGTCTCATGTCATGGAGTAGAGCAAAGGAAGAAAGAGAAAGGCAAGGCACACAACTGATAGTTCAGCTAACCTGGATATCGTCACAAAGTTGTACCATATTTTTGTGACCATGTAAAAGAAGAACAAATGACATTTTAATTACCCACATGCTCTGAGCGTTAATTCATTGTTGCCTACATGAGACACTGTGAAGAATGAGATAATGGAGTACAGTTTCTAATGAGACTTTAAGAGACAGATAGATACGGTATCAGTACTACTTCAAGGTCAATAAAACACAAGTTTTGTATCCTAGCTTTTCAAGCTGCATCAAAATGACTTATCATAAAAGAAAGTAAATAAAATAGCTTAGCCAAAATGAGTTTGTCAAAATGGGTTTTGTGTCAAAATGGACTCAGTGTAAAGAAACTTATAATTGAGTACAATCCCTCACATCCCAGGAC
>JADRCD010228019.1:17090-30935 GCA_019843815.1 Montemys delectorum
CACAACACCTAGAGGAAGCTCCACACCCAGGTTCTGCAATACACTCAGGATCAGAGGAGCAGATGAGAGGAGGACACAACATCAGTCCCAGGAGTAACTGGGACCAGTGGGACCCAGGCATGCAGGAACTCCACCAGCCCAGTGGCCCTGGCTCCTTCCAGTCTGACTGGGCTGATGCTCTGAGCAGACCTTGGGCACAAACTCCGCAGTCAGTCCTACAACACCCAGAGGAAGCTCCACTCCTGTGCACTCTAATGGGCCCAGGTTCACAAGATCCCAGAATCACAGGATCCCAGAAGCAGCTTGACTCTGAGGAGTTCTGACATAACCAGGATCACAGGTAGGACAGCCTCTAGTCAGATTTAGCCAGGGCAGGTAGCACTACAGACAACCAGATGGCGGGAGGCAAGCATAAGAACATAAGCAACAGAAACAAAGGTTACTTGACACTATCAGAACCCAATTCTCCCACCATAGAAAGTCCTGGACACATCATTACACGAGAAAAGCAAGATTCAGATCTAAAATCACTTCTCACAATGATGATACAGGACTTTAAGAAGGACATAAATAACTCCCTCAAAAAAGTACAGGAGAACACAGGTAAACAGCTAGAAGCCCTTAAAGAGGAAACACAAAAATCCCTTAAAGAATTACAGGAAAACACAAACAGGTGAAGGAAATGAACAAAGCCAACCAGGATCTAAAAATGGAAATAGAAACAATAAAGAAATCACAAAGGATCAAACAACTTTTACAATACTCATTTTTATTGTTATAATATTTTATAAATTTTAAAGAACATAACAAAAAAGATATTGTAGGTATCGAAGGGGGGATCTCTGGGAGGAGTTGGGGTACAAAAGGGAAACAAGAATGTGATGCAATTCAATTTACTAAAAATATGTTTTTAAATGTTAACAAATTCAGATAAATTGAAATTATGTAACTTTTTTCATCATAATACAATAAAAGTTAAAAAATAAAATTAAAAAAAAAAAAAGAAATCACAAAGGGAAACAACCCTGGAGTTAGAAAACCTAGGAAAGAGATTAGGAGTTGTAGATGCAAGCATCACTAACAGAATACAAAAGATAGAAGAGAGAATCTCAGGGGCAAAAGACACAATAGAAAATATTGACACAACAGTCAAAGAAAATGCAAAAAGCAAAAAGATCCTAACCAAAAACATCCAGGAAATCCAGGACACATTAAGAAGACTAAACCTAAGGATAATAGGTATAGAAGAGAGTGAAGATTCCCAACTTAAAGGGCCAATAAATATCTTTAACAAAATTATAGAAGAAAACTTCCCTAACCTAAGGAAAGAGATGCCCATGAACATTCAAAAAGCCTACAGAACTCCAAATAGACTGGACCAGAAAAGAAATTCCTCCCATCATGTAATAATCAAAACACCAAATGCACTAAACAAAGAAAGAATTTTAAAAGCAGTAATGGAAAAAGGTCAAGTAACATATAAAAGCAGGCCTATCAAAATTACACCAGACTTCTCACCAGAGACTTTGAAAGCTAGAAGAGCCTGGGCAGATGTCTTACAGACCCTATGAGAACACAAATGCCAGCCTAGACTACTATACCCAGCAAAACTCTCAATCACCATAGATGGAGAAAACAAGATATTCCATGACAAAAGGAAATTTATACAATATCTTTCCATAAATCCAGCCTTACAAAGGATAATAGATGGAAAACACCAACATAAGGAGCAAAACTACACCCTAGAAGAAGCAAGAAAGTAATCTTTCAACAAGCCCACACAAATCTAATTCCACCTCTTACAACAAAAATAACAGGAAGTAACAATTACTTTTTCTTAATGTCTTAATATGAAAATTGATATGACCAATGTATTCTAATCTATTGAAATCTAAAAATATGAGGACTTAAAAATTTGTTGGCTGTCATTCCGTGGTCTCTCTAATTTGGTAACTGGAGAAATAAGTCCAATATTGTACAATCCATACTCACATTCTGCTTGTTTGTACCTAACAGTGTCTTGCTGTGTACCACATAATGGTCTTGAAATCAGGCTTCTCCCATCTCACCCTCCCTGATGGTAGGATTGTTTATTTGATGTTTTTACACTATACTATGGTTTTCAGAACAGCTTACATACTTCAAAAGTTTATACAGCCAAAAGAAACATAGACAACTAACTTGGGAGATAGCTTGTGAGAAAACAACAAAGAATCAGACTGAATGCTTTGCTTGATGTTTGTAACTATTGTATCAAGTTTGAAGAAGAGGACTTTGTAAGTTACTCTTTCACTGAGATGAATGCTTTTCAAAATTACCACAGCCAATGAACCAGATTCTTACCCTCACCTAATGTCTATGCCACCCTCCTGACTTCACAGGATAGACCATCTTAATACACACACTATTTCTTAAATGAATGTAACCTGTTCTCTGTGAGCTGAGAATGATGACAACCACTCAAGTCAAATAGCTTTGAACATAGCAGGAAATCTGTATCCAAAAATTGTGCCTACAATTCATTCCTTGGTGCAGCAGAACTGTCAACTCTCAGCTTAGCTGCGATGGAGGTAAAATCCTTTGGTGATGTGAGGGACACTGAAGTACAGCCTTATTACAATGAACTCCAATGTCTAACAATTGTTCTTATTTTGGGCTTGTACCACAGTAAAAGCCAAGATTTTAAGGTCTACTAAATAGAAAACAAATAAACAAACACAAAGACTTTATATATTTATGTTCATTTAAAAAATACTAGTAGTAATGCATTATTTTAAAATATACAGTTAATATATTTGGAGTTATTTCAAATTTATATTGAGGCAAATGTATGTATTTTCAGTTTTGCTGTTGACAAACATCTACATAAGACTGATTGTTGTTTTATATCAAACAACAATTTTATAATATCAATTTTATAATACTCATTTTATTGTTACAATATTTTATAAATTTTAAAGAATATGACAACTTAAAAAATGAAGGATATTGCAGGTGTTGAAGGGGGTCTCTGGGAGGAGTTGGGATACAAAAGGGAAACAAGAATGTGATGTAACTCTATTTACTTAAAATATGTTTTTCAATGTTAACAAATTCAGATAAATTGAAATCATGTAACTTTTCTCATCATAATGCAATAAAACTTAAATCAATAAAAAATAGATGCAAAAAAATCCTCAAAACAAAACAAAACAAATTGGCCAATGTTTTTGAAAGAGGATAAGAATAAAACCAAATGAAAGGACAACAGAGAGTTCTGTCCTAAAATATTCCTATGTACGTTTTCAAATACAATAAATGTCCTGTGTGTCTTGGTAAGTCCTCTTCTGAAATTCTATGTCCTGACCCAATGAGCTCAATTCTAGAAATTTACCTTGTGGAAATAATCTAAGAGAAAGACATGGTCATAAGTATGTTCTTTGCAGTGCTATTTATAACCTAAAATGTATCTCTATAATAAGATAAGTGATTTATCTTGCAGCATCCCAGAGAAAAATGTAGATTCTGCAATCAAAGCTGAAACGTAGGAGTGAGGTTGAGGCAGGAGACATAAATTCACAGCCTTAATTTTGCCCTAAGATTAAAAATATTTATCTCTACGTGAAATTTAATCCACTCTGATTTCTTACCTGGTTGGCCTTGTCTGGCAGAAATTCCAGCTGCAGTTATTATTGGATGTTCCCAAGCTTGTTCCCTCCTATGTGGTTATAAAAGACTCCTGAACTTCTTTGGGGCTGAATCACTGGGGTGGGACATGGTTGTGAGTGTAAGGGAGCCTCTGTCTTTCTTCACTGGTTCATCTTGATGATGCTGATCCTGAGTCCCAGTACTCACAACACAGCTGCCCTTAGAGCTGCCCTCCCGCAATTCAATTTATTCTCACCAGTATAGGACAGTAGTGCCTGGAATCATAAATGGAGCCATCCCCATCTGCTTTGAGGTGATCCAACTTCCTTCTGGTCAGATCCTGTTCTGCTTTTTCTCCCTTGTCCCAATCCCTTCTGGGAACCTCTTATCTCCCTACCTCCCTACAGCCCCTGCAGGACCTGAAAGGACAAAAACTCTATAAAGATTTTGCAGTAAAAAGAAAAAAGTATTATCGTATTATCAGTACCTTTTGTTTTGTTTTGTTTTGTTTTTCGAGACAGGTTTTTTCTGTGTAGGTGTATATAAACATGAGAGCTATATATAAAGCTGTGAGCAAAATAGGAGGGCTTCCTTGGACAAAGAGAGTTGGAAGGAAGAGGTAGGAAAGCAGAAGAAAAGAGAAGGATATTAAGAACACAGTTAGATAGGTTCAACTTTGCAAGGAGGAAGGACAATTAGTTGAGACTAAGAAGTGTGTAATTTTTTTTTCACTAAACACCTAAGAGTAAGTTACTTTCCTCAAATTACTCAGAGTCTTCGGGAGTACAGAGAGAAGCTCTTATTTTAAGGCGCTGGGTTCAATGAAGTTGCAGAATTTTCCTCCAAATTATAAATTCTATATAGTTCACTATAGTAAACTAATAATAAAACAAGCTTATATTTGTGTTAATTTTTGATATGCAAATTCACATCTAGTGTCCTTGTAAATGCCAGGATACAGGAACATAAAACCATTCTTTTAAAGAAATGAGTTATGATCCTACTCAGAAGGGCAGCCCATGAATCAACTAGATTGACACAGTTGTTTTTATTTCTAATAAGGGCCTTCATTTACTTAAAATGCTCCCTAGACATTCTTTCACTCTTTTAAGCATGTAACACTATTGCTATAAAGAGAAAAGGAAATTACATTAGATCAAAAGCCAATCGAAGTGTTAGCTAGAAACTTTATCATGATATATAGAGACTTACTCTTGAAATATAGTTAGATTTGACTCCATCATAACAATCCTGAGAGGCAGATCATCATGACGGAGTTAAGAACCATTCCACAAATCTTTATGTGTGCACCAATTAGGATACAGAAATAGTATGTCCAAAATGAAGACCCAACTTTGAACACTCCTAACTGAATTCCCAACAGAGTCCAGTTCGTGGCTGCAGGAACAGAGGATTATGTACTGTGCAGAACAAGCAATAATCAGTCTATTGATAAAGCTAACTCAGGCATGAGGATCTTGGATTTTGAAGGCAAAGTTATTTTTAAAAAACAACAAGATAAAATACTTAAATAATAAGCATAGGTAGAACTGTATGATCATTAGTTATAGAGTTTGGTAGCTGGCAGAATGCAAGGATGACATACAGTTTGTTCCTAGATGTATTACCTTCCCCCCTGCTTCTAATGTGTCAGTTGTCTAAGTATTTAAGCTTTTTAAGTCTAATATTGACTATATACAAAGTACTGTTTAAGAACTATAGATTCAAAGATGAGAGGTGGTGCCCTGACTTTCCCATGCTTGGTGAAATAGTCGATTAGCTAAAAATTCAGTAGAAGGCACTATTCAACCTTACTATCAATGTTCAAACACTATTTTACTGGAAAAATGAGAAAGGAAATGTTTATAGTCCCACCATCACTTATAATATAGTAAGATATATTAAAATAAAAATTTCAGTGTTTTTATATTATTATTGGAAGTATATGCCTACCTAATGAAAATTAGATACAAAATAACTGTTTGATTAAATAAAAATGTGAGACTATAAACATCTTAGAAAGTAAGTTGAATATTAATATAGTGGGAAATCAATTGATTGCTTCTGTCAGAGATGCAGCTGTGATGAGTAGCCACAGTGATGCTCCTCACAGAGCTTCTATCTGTTAGAATTTGACCATTGAAGGCCTTCAAAAACTTTATCCACTATTATACAATGAGACTTTGGAAGACAACAGTGAATGGCTCCTTACCTTAGTAGCTGATAAGTTCATCAAGGGATATGAAGGATGCTTTACAAATGCTTTCTGATGTGCCAAAAATAGTTTAAAGAGTTGGGTATTGCCAGAGGCATCTAAGACTCAGCTTTCCAACGTTAGAGAGCTGAGCTGAGCATCATGCTGCAGAGAGGTTAAAATATGTCAAAGGGAATGAGTATACCCTTTTAGGTTTTTGTTTTGTTTTGTTTTGTTTTGCTTCTATTGTTAGAACTTAAAACTGGTTTTCTTGGATTTTAATTTCTACTTAAAGTAGTTGTTTTGTTATTTTGATTCATCAATGGAGAGGAGGCCAGTTACAATAGACAAAGAGCGTAAGATGAAAATAATGGAAATATAGTAATAAGAAAACTAGAGTGAGAGATGGGTCAGGTCATGGAAGGGTCAAAGTGTCATCTAAGGAGTTAGCACAATCAGAGACAGAGCTTGTGAACAACAGAATGTCTGATGAAAATAGAAGATTAGCCTTTAATTCTTGGCAGGAAGACTTGAAGAAAAACACCAAAGATCAATCACGTAGTACCTCTTCAGAGCTCCAAAAACACATGCTCCAATGGAGTATTGACTCTTTAGTACACACTCGTACAACTGACATGAATAATGGGCCACTGGGTTCATGTAATGGTCATGTGCTTCTTACTGGGAAAGTCTGTTTTGTATAACATTCTAGCAAGACGCCTTAAGAGTTTTACAGTTCTTGTGCTGATTGTGTCTTCCACGTAGAATGTCTTAGGAAATTTCTAGTGCATTTATAATTACTGGTATAAAAATAAAGCAGCTAATTTATAAAATTTATCAGTCAGCCATTGTTTTCTGCCATAAGCAGGACTAATGAACGCTGGGATTAGGAAGCAAGCTCTGTGCTAAGGGGAAGGATAGCAGATATGCAGCATGAGTTCATCTCAGTGCTGCTACCGGACACAATAGCTTATTAATATATCAGTGTACCGAGTTGCTCTTGAAATAAGGAAAGCTTTCCCTTTATGTACAAACATATGTATGTATATGTGTTAGAGAAATATTTCTAGTGATATTTCCATTTCGTGTATTTTCAGTTTGCTTCCTCAGTAGACAAATAGCTTCTAGATGAACTCATGGTGTCATAGATGTCCCTGTATATTATCTAGATTGCCTTTGAGCAGTTCCTATTAATGTATCAAATTCTACATGGAGTGCCATGGGAAAACTCATGATATTTGCCATCATATGCTTCCCTTAGTTAGAAATCCTATGTTGACACCACTAGCTCCTATTTTAAACAGATTCCAGACAGAACAAGGAAGTAACTCACCTCCACTGCATGCTTTACACCAACAGATGCTACTTCACTGTTTTATGGCTGCTACAATGGATGCAGTGAGAGATCACATACATTCTCCAGGAGATCACAGCTACTAAAAATGGGAAGGAATGATTTGAATACAGTCTGATTTTAGAGCCCATAGGTCAGCAGTTTTCAGTGAGGGGCCAGAGAGTAAATATTTTAGGCTTTGCAGCCCATACGGTCTCTGTCACAATCACTCAACTGTGGCGTTTATCGAAAAACACCATAGACAGTATGTAAATGAATGAGCATGGCTATGTTCCAATAAAACTTTATTTATGGACACTACAATTTGAATTTCATATAGTTTTCACGTGTCACAAATAGTATTCTTCTCTTGGAGTTTTTTTTCCCCCTTAACCATTTAAAAAACTGTTAGGCCACTCTTAGATTTTGCCTATACATTTAGGAAAAAGGGGTTCTGATTTTGGCCCACAGATTATTACTTTATTGCTTGCTGATCTCTGTATGTACCATATTTTTCTAGGTTGCTAGAAAAGGAATATAAACTCACCTAAAATGCACTTGGAATTTATCATGCATGTAGAAAATTGGGCCATTTTGTTGTTCTTCTGAACTGAGGAAAAACTCAAGGAACTACTCAGAGAAGGTTTTAAGATACACCTAAAATCACTTACAGACTTTATTCTGCCCTAAGGACGTCAAAGGCTGCCCAAGATGCTAGCTGTGAGAGTAGAAGTATGAAGTCACAGAACCAGAAAGTTCAGAACAAGAAGAAGGCACACCCATGTGGTGGTTTGAATGAGAATGCCTCCCATAGGCTCGTATTGTTTGAACGCTTTATCTCCAGATGATGGAACTGTTTGAGAAGGACTAGGGGGTGTGGCCTTGTTTGAGGCAGTGTGTCACTAATGACATGATCTTTGAAGTTTCACAAGCCCAGGTCATTCTCAGTTAGCCTTCTATCTCTTGTGTGTTCATTAGATGAAATATAATTCATCAGCTACTGCTCCAGCACCATGTCTGCCCTGCCTTCTGCCATATGCTCCACCATGAAGGTCCCAGATTCATCCTCTGTGATTTTAACCAAGTCCTCAAAAATATTTTCCTTTATAAGTTGTCTTGATCATGGTGTTTTGTCCCAGCAATAAAAATGTAACTAAGACAACATGCCTTCTTCATGTCACATGGTGTCTGGGGTTGTCTGACTGTCAGCCAGGCTTGTTCTGTAGGAACAGAAATCAGCACTGTCTTTCTCAGTAAACAGTTCCTAACTTACCATGAATTCTCCCACTCATCCATCCATGATTGTTAAGCTATGGAAAGCTGTGTTAAGCTGGAAAGCTTGCTTTTCCAGCATCTATATGTCAGTGTCTATGATGTTTGGGCCCCTGGGAGGTGAAAGCTTTTCAGACAAGAAATGTGGTTGTTCTGGTCCTGCTGAATTGAGGAAATATTGATCTTTCTAGCAACGTAGTTGTTATTTTAAACTCTATCCATTTCATTTACAGTAGAGAAGGCAGGCAGGGGGTGGGGAGAGGCTGTTGTTGAACTCTAATCAAAAGATGAGGTAAAACTGTCCCTTAAACAGTGGCAGAGAAAACACAACCCATTAGTATATCTAAATGTTCACATTAAATAGAATTTCCCAGAATCCATGGAGCTGGATTGAGAATTGAGGCATAGGAGTGAAAACTGTGCCATCTCATATATGGTGCTGCTTCAGGGCTTCTGTGTGCATGCACAAAGGAAAAAGTCTTTGGGATCTCCTCTTGGATTGGAAATAATGCCAAATGGGACCACATAGCCTGTGGTCCAGAGGGCCATCAAATGGGAGGCCTTAGTGCAGTTTGCTTTGTAGTTAGCTTAAGAACTAAGTGCAGTTAGATTGAGAGGCTCCAGAGAAGCAAGAGGAGAGATTAGAGCATACTTAAATCATAATGTTCAATGGTAGTTGAGCGAGTAAGTAAATGTCATTTGGATCCACCTATCCACTGGAACTAGGACCCTGGTTGACAAGGGAGAGATGAAGCTACAGGGCCACAAGCCACATGGAATACAGTAGCCTCAATGGCAAACACAACTCTATCAGCAGTTTGGGAGATAACCTCAGTTACAGTTTCCTAGGAAGATATGATTACATACACAAAGGACATGTTCGAAATACAAGGTATACTATCTGTAGGCTGTCCTGTAAAAAGACTGACAAAAATATCTATAAACTCACATCACTGAACTCCAGGAAAATTCAGGTTTAGGCTGAGCCAGTGGAAGCAGCAGATGAGGGGTGAAGCAGAGTTGCACTAATGAAGTTGTGGTGGCCCTGTCAAAAGACAGGGCCACCATGAACCAGAGATACATGGAGCTCTCCCTGAATACATTCATGGGACACAAGGCATCAAGAGAGCTTAGAGCTGTCCCTTGCAGTACAGGGGTGTTGGTGACAGACTTCCTGTTCTTGCCTGGAGATACAGTCAGTGAGGAATGGTTTTCAGGTTGCCCACAGCAGCCAGGACAGCTAGCCAGTGGACAGTAAAGAGTAGCTTTTAATTCTAGACGAGGGTGTATGGTACATGATGTACTATGGATTTGGGTTAAAAAATTACTTCTTCAGTGTATTCTCATGCAACCTTTTCCCCCAGCATTTAATATTGAGTAAATTGAAATTTTTTCTTGATGAACATTTTGGTAGTGTTCTAGTTTGCTTCTCTTGCTATGATAAAACATTGTTCAACAGCAACTTAGGGAGGAAAGGTTTTATTTCAACTTACAGGATACAGTCTATTGCTAAGGAAAGTCAGACCAGGAACCCAAGAAGGATGGGAACTTGAAGCAGAGGTTACAAGAAATTGTTACTACTCACTGACTTGCTCCAGGCTCAAGTTCAACTACCTCTCTTATACAGTCTAGGTCTATTAGCCCAGAGACTGTATCACTCAGAGTGGACCTGGTCCTTAAAGAAAATCTTACTTCTGCATGCCTTGAGTTAAAGCGTATTGAATTCCCTAGTTGAGAAAGAATTGGATGGGTGTGATAACTTTCAGTTATAAAATAGCCATCCGTTTTAATTTGTTTTTTTTTTCTACATTGTATAATAAAATGCATACTTTAAGGAAAAAATACCAGAGGCAAGAGAATATGTCTTAGTGTTAAAGTTCTTACTTAGCATGCACCACTATGAATACTATTACTGCCCCCCAAAAAGAAAACAATGGAAATATAGTAACTATTTTGCCTGAAATATGAGTCAAATAAATTTTCAGTAAAGACAGGCAGAAATGAATACCATTATGATCATTCTATAATGTCTTAAATAATTCTTAGGGAAGAATACGATTATTTTTTCCCTACTACCAGGATGGTATGTGTGTGTGTATGCGTGTGAGTGTGTGTGTGTGTGTGTGTGTGTGTGTGTGTGTGTGTTGTGTGTGTGTGTGTGTGGTGTGTATGTGTGTATATTTATATATATATGTACATATATATATATATAATTTCACAGAGATGTGCAACCAAGATCAACCAAATATAACAACTGCCTTTCACAACCATGTTGAGGCAACTTGCTTCCTGCCATTTCTCTCTCTTGTGATATTCTGAAGTGAAAATGAAATACAGATACTATCAAACTATGGCTATGACAGATGAAAAAAAAGACACTTCTGTTTTACTGAAGTGCATTTGTTTTCCTCTTCCATTCTGCAGGAAGCATCACACACCCAGAATCCCTGAGAGATGGATTTTACTGGGAGGCGGAATGCTAACTTTGCTCAAAGATGTGTAAATGCCACGTGCGCAGATGGCTCCTCTTGCCTATTCATAGGAGCGGCTCAGAAACACACATGCGTCTTCTGTGGTCAGTCATAACAGATTTGTTCTAAATAAGCCACACTGTTTTGCAAGATGGCAGGGAACTGTCAGGCTGTATTTTAAGCACAAATGTTTCTGCCAGACAGACACAGCATATACCATGTGCTTCAGGAACACACACACATTGATCTGAGGACAGAATATGGACTGTGTGTTGTCATTTGAGGCTCAGACCAACATGACTGAATTGTTGTTCTCATATAGACCTCAAGGACTTCATGATAATTATCAAATCCATAGAGCCTAAAAGAAGCCGACAGACAGACAGATAGAAGGATAAATATTTTTCTTTTACATAGGAAAATTTCTATACTAGGCCTGATTCTGAATATTGCTCTTAAATGGTTGATAGACCCTGAAGAGTTACCTAATAGTCTTCTACCTAACTTTTAAAATCTGCCTTTTAAAAATAGCACAATTTAAACAACAACTATTTATATTTGATGTGTTATATGCTACCGGGTTAACTATAGTCTTTCATGCTTACCATGTAAGACAGATATTTTCAGAAAGAAAACCTTAGTTAGTAGAGATTTACACTAGAAAACAGAAGTAACAAGTCATGTGAACACTATATTTCAGAGATTAAGGGTAATGTGGAATAATGAAACAAGGCCATTTATGTTCTAAACGGATTGAACAAGGATCCTGGAAGTTCCTATTTCAAGTCTGCGGATGGTGAAGCCTGTGTGTCCTCGTAAGC
The DNA here is from genome assembly GCA_019843815.1 of Montemys delectorum. NCBI lineage: Eukaryota > Metazoa > Chordata > Mammalia > Rodentia > Muridae > Montemys > Montemys delectorum. Next base: position 28,809 of record JADRCD010228019.1, read on the forward strand.
ATCCTGAAGTAGGTAGGTAAGGCCACGTCTTACTGCCAGGAGACAACATCTTGTCAAGGATGAGTCGAGGTGAACGTTGGTCAGAGAAGAAGGAAAAATACATTGCCCAAGAAAGCTGATTCATTACTAAACTCATGCATTGTGTCACCTCACAGGGCTAGCAGGAGCTGACCAACACGTATGTTTTAAACTTCATTCTAAGTTCGAAAAGATAAGTAGGTGTAGAAGAGAAGTAAATGAAGTCAGACGGAAAGTTGCACACAGCACACTTCCTTTATGAGCTCTCCTAGAACCAGCTTGAAAATTTACTTTTGAGCTTGTGAAAAGTCAAACAAGTGAAATAAGATCCTTTGCAGTTTTTGTAGTATTTCCAAGCTAAAATAAGACTTACTTCTTAGGTTTATCCCAGCTATTTCAAAGAAATTCTCTCCTAGCCCTCATATAAGGTTTGATAAATGATATCTAACACACTTCTAGTTAAAGAAAATTCTAATGGGTTTTAAAAAAAATGAACCCTTCACATTTTATGCAGATGAAACCCCAAAGCTCAATTCAGCAGAAGTATTTTTGTTCAAAATTTTTGAAAAGATGGGCCATTAAAGACAATGCTGAAGGTCTACAGAGATGGATGATATACAAGTTTCAGACAATTCTCATAAATATTTTTATGAACAACCTTAGTTTATTTTCTGACAGAAGCTGAAAGTGTGGATATTTTATGTGAAATTATTAAGACAGATTTTTGTGCATTGGATATCAGGTAAATTTGAGGATAATGTCCAGTGCCTTTTATGAATTCACATGCAATCAAATAGAATATACACATGAATGAAATGCCACTCAATAAATGGTCAAAATTTTCACTAGCAAATAACATCCCAAGGACAAATGGGCATTTGAGACCTTGGTAATGAAAACAACTTTAATATGTTTTGACTATTTCAAAGAAAATATGTGATATGAACCAGGAAACCATTTTTGTGCCACTGAAATCAACATTGTAGGATGAAAAAACAGAAATGGACATTTAGAAATATTGGGTATACAGGGCAGAAATTAAAATATGACATCTTAATAAACTACTTTAAAACCAATCAGGAAATCCAACTATATATTTGTAGCCTGTAATGCTAATATCAAACCAGGCCTGAGGCATTTCCTGGGGGATTAATGACCAGAGGGAATTAATGGCCCTTAGCTTCACCTCAGGCCATCTACTTTCCCAGTCAGTCATTAATCCTAAGCAATGTCCCAAGCCTCAATCATTACAGAGTAATTGAGATGTCAGGAAAAGGGTTAAAGAAGTTTTGACTATTTTACTACATGAATACCAGCAGTGAAATGCATTTAGAATCCCTGTTTAAAAGACTGTAATTGCCTCAGATTCTTTATATTATCATAACTCTTCAAAAATTGATTGGTTTTAGGTTTATGGAAAAATATGCAAATTCACAGAGGATATGACACACATTTCTCATTGTGGGAATAAAAGTAGTTCACACAAAATTCATTTGATTGAGTTTGATTACGGAACAAAATATAATTATTTTAGATACATGATCAGACTTTTCTGAAGATGTGTGTTGGAGGCAAGCAGCACTTGGCACATGTGATTGTTTACCGGTTCAAGTGCATGGAGTCAGACAATAGCTGCTTGGAGGATGGTGTGGCACTTCTAGGAAATTGAGCTATCATGAACCACTTACTCAAAGTCAACAAAATGAAAGGAAATCCCTTAAGTTAGAGTAGCACATGGTTAGTCTACTGGAGTGGGGAAAAGGCCATCTTCTTCTATCTCAGTATTTTGGAACTTAGCTTTCCAAATAAGACTGCAAGTCAGTTTACCAAGGTACCTCATTTACATAAGAATCTACTAACATCAGGCACTGGAGAATGAGTCAAAACAGGAAGACTGAGAACCTACAGGCTAAGTAAGAAGTATTAGGGAAAAGTTCACTAGAAGTGTTGTTTTTGAACCAAATACAGTTGCCAGTGGAGGAAGCGGACAAGTTGCTGAGTGTGGTGGTGTACACTTTTAATCCTAGCACTTGGAAGGCAGAGGAAGGTGCATATCTGAATTGGAGACTGACTTTGCCTACATAGCAAGTTCCAGGATAGCTAGGGCTA
>JADRCD010228020.1:9113-20052 GCA_019843815.1 Montemys delectorum
CCCCCCCCCCCCCCCCGTCTACATGTAAACACTCAGGATTCTTGCCTTTCTTAAAAGCTAAGTGAAGTTGAATTTTCTTTATTCTTAGTTTCATGGGACCTAGGTTGGCCTGTCCCTTGCCCTTGAGTCCAAGAATTTTAAAGAATCTTGGGCTTTCAAGATCCTTGGGTTTTATTCTTCTACCTAGGGTCTCTGTCCCAGCTCTTTTGTTGATGTAACTGTTCTCCTACCTCACCAGTAGCTTGCAAGGATGCTTTCTCAGATGCTGAGTTTTGAGTTTCCAGTGGGATGCATTTTTTAACCTGTTAGATTGTATTCTAGGAAAACTTACCTTCTCCTTCTGCCCATCCTCTTGGATGACTTTATTCAACATCCTTTTTAAAATTTATGATTCGATTTCTCTTGAATTTGGATATCTACTTCTATCTTTATTCCCAGCTTTCCATTTATACTGTTTAAAACTGAAATCACAATGATTTTTAAGTTTATTTATTTCTTTTTAGTGTGTGTGTGTGTGTGTATGTGTGTGTGTTACATACATGTGACAGGTGCATTTGCGCATTTAAAAATTAAGGCGAGAGATGGGTATCACTAATCTTTGTCTGTTATTCTCTACTGTGTTTTTTGAGACAGCATCTCTCACTGAACCTGGAGCTAATTGATTTGGCTACACAGGTATCTTACAGTCCTGGTCCTGGAGATCCAAGTGTAGGTTCTCATGCTTGGATACCATCACCCTAAGTTATAACCTTCCTCTCCAACTAAGTCTTCTCCTATTTGTCTGTCTATTTCCCCCCTGCAACATTGTGCAATTGAGATAAAAATAAATGGATTTACCTGTTGTCAAAATGTGTCCTTTTCATGTTTATTGTATTGGTCTCAGACTGTGCTTGGCACTTATTGAGTGCCAAATATACTGGGTGATTGATAGTAAGGAGGAAAACTTAAAAGTGGGTTTGTGGCAGGGATATCATTAGAACTTTTCCCACTCTGCTCATTTCCTTTGGGGCAGATAGGAATTTGATATTTATTATCTGGTTTGGATCTTGACTGGGTCCCACTACCAATTCTCAAGTAGAAGGATGCAGACCATCCAGTTTCTTTCCAGGCCTAGCCATGAAGCAATGCATGCATCTCCAGCCCATCTACTTTCCCTATCTCAGTGGCAAAGAACACATTTGGTATGCACTCTCTGATAAGTGGATATTAGCTCAGAAGATCGGAATACACGAAGTACAATCCACAAACCACAAGAAACTCAAGAAGAAGGAAGACCAAAATGTGGACACTTCATTCCTTCTTAAAAGGGGGAGCAAAATACCCATGGAAGGCGTTGCAGAGACTAACTATGGAGCAGATACTAAAGGAAGGACAATCCAGCCTGATATAGCTGTCCACTGAGAGACTCTGACAGTACCTGACTAATACAGAAGTAGAGGCTCACAGCCATCCATTGAACTGAGTACAGGATCCCCAATGAAGGAGCTAGAGAAAGGACCCAAGGAGCTGAAGGGTTTGCAGCCTCTTAGGACAAACAACAATATGAACTAACTAGTACCCTCAGAGCTCCTAGGGACTAAACCACCAACGAAAGAGTACACATGGTGGGACTAATTGCTCCAGCAGCATATGTATAGTAGAGGATGGCCAAGTCATCGATGTGAGGAGAGGCCCTTGGCCCTGTGAAGGTTCTATGGCCCAGTGTAGGGGAATACCAAGGCCAATAAGCAGGAGAGGATGGGGTGGCGAGCAGGAGGAGGGTAGAGGATAGAGGGGTTTGTTCTTATTCTTGTTTTTTGTTTTTTGTTTTTTTTTTGTTCTTTTGGCTTTTTTTTTAGGGGAAACTGAGAAAGGAGATATCATATGACATGTAAATAAAGAGAATATCTAATAAAAATAAAATAAAATAAATAATTGTACCTACAAAAAAAATAAGAGGCTGCAATCTCTTGAAGAACATAGAATAGATGTTAAAAAAAAAAAAAGGGTGTGTGTGTGAGGGGAGATTCCTTCAATCTCTTTACTGGGAAGAAAATCCTGAAATAAAGCTGTTTATTGAAAACATTCACTGGGCTTTCTACAACCCAGAATATACTAGTATTCAATTCATCCACTAAGGTTATGAAGTTGTTTGTCACAGCAGGTAACATTAATTACTCGAATTTTGTACTCTTGACAGTATAAAATCCTGTTTGCTGAGACTCTGTGAGCTCATACACAAGTGCAGCAATCATCAGTCATTGATTGCTCTTGACTGTAGCACAGGTCTATAGAGAGACCTCCCAACATGATATATTTGCAACAATTCTTCCACTTAACTTCTGTCTTGTCAGGTTCTGACATGCCTTGGGCTTTGGGTACACATACTTGCTATGGATGTAAGGGTGAATCCATTCTGTGTTCTGGAGTTAGGTTCACATCAATCTTCATAGTGTCAGTGGCTTGTTCCCTCTTCCCTCACAGCCCACTGATGTGTTGATCTTCAGCCTCTGTTTCTCGGCTATTTCCTTAATGGCTCTTTGAGCAGTCCTTTATCATTTTTATGAGATACATATGGGCATTAGTAAATCCAGGGCTATGACTGCATATCTCTTGACAGCCATTGTGGTCCAAAACCTTTTGTTAGACACAGCACAGGTAGGTGAGGCCCCCGGTAGAGGATATATCATGCACGTCTCTTTAGCTCCAGGCAGCATGCTGAGAGTGCATGGGGAAGTCTGTCCCATTCACTTGCCATTGGCTGAAGGGTTATAGAGCTGTGTGCAGGGCCTTGGGAAAATACGTATTCAGAGCATATAGTTGTAAAATGGTAAAGTCAGAAGAGATCTTTAGAAAATACTATTGCAGAGGCTGATGCCTAAATGTGAAACCACTGCTGATGCGAGTTGGAGATGTTGGCTTATTAGTTGCTTTGTTCTGCTGCTACAGCCAAGAATGCCATTCTTTACCATGAATCTGTATTGTATCAGGACATATCTGTTTGTGAATGGAGTTTGAATAAGTTCTCATCAGTCTGAAAAAAGTGCCCTTTAACTAAAAAAAAAAAGAATGTCCTAGGAAAATTGCAGGTTATTTTATGTATTGAGTCTCATGTCTTTAAAAATAGTTGGTGACTCTCTCTGTGTGTCTCTGTCTGTCCATCTGTCTCTGTCTCTGTCTGTTTCCATTCCCTTTGTGTGTGTGTGTGTGTGTGTGTGTGTGTGTAAATATATTTGTGTATGTATAATCCCACAGAAGCCAATAAATCCCCTTGAGTTGGCATAACAGGTGGATACGAGCTGTCTTACATGGGAACTGAGAAACAAATTAAGGTCCTCTTCAAGAACAGGTGATGCTCTTAATCAATGAGCTATCTCTCTAAGTCCAGCTTCTCTGATTGGAAGAATTGTCTGATTGAGTGGCATCAGAACACCATTATGAGTTTGATATAAAGTAAGAATTTTTATAAAAATGTATTTGTTTAGATACTGTGGTAAAGATATGTTAGACTAAGTTCATGGCTTCATTGATGGGGTGTTTTATCCTTTCTGAACAACCTTTTTTGGGTGGAGAGAAGAGAGTCCTAAAGAGTGTATAGTTACTATAGTTAAACATAAAGGTATTCTAGCCAACTACCAACTTAATATAAACTTAGAGTCACCTGGGAAGACAAAACCTCCACAGAAGAATTGCTTTCATTAGATTATCTTGTGACCATGTCTGTGAGATATTGTGTTGATTATAAATTAATATAAGAAGGCCCAAGTCACTGTGGGTGTTGCCATACATAGGCAGGTAGGCCAGTGACATAAAAGAAAGCTAGCTGAACAAGCCAGGAAGAGAAAGCTACTAAGCAATCTTCTTCCATGGTTTCTTCATTAGTCTCTGCCTCCAGACTCCTGCCTTGACTTCTTGCTGTGGCTTCTTTCAACGATGGGCTGTGATTCATAGTTACAAGCTAAATAAATCCTATCTCTTCAGGTTAGTTTTAGTCTTTGTCTTTATCACAGTAATACAGAGAAAACACATAGAAAGGACCAAGGGTATGGATTAATTCTACTGGAGGGAAATTTCTTTCTGAACATGAGACCTTCTGAGCTTAACTGTTGCTTCCTTGTTTGTAGAGGATTGTGTGGAGATGAAGGCCACAGAGATATCTCTGCATTCGATCTCAAGCCATCAGAATGACTCTTGTATGTCCCTAATTGGTTGCTTTGATCTTAATCATGGACTACACGTTTTTGATTTTTAGCTCTCTTACTAAGTGGAACCTTGGGCAAGTACAGACTTTATATAATGTACCTACAATTCAACAGAATGGTTTTGTCTGAGAACAAAGGCCATCTGGGTAGTCTTGTTATTGTTTTGTTAAATTGAGTGAGCTATGACCATTGATTCAAGGGGGCATCCACACGCACAGAAGAGACAATAGCAACTGTAAACAAAGCCAAACAGCTCCCCAAACAAATGTAGGAATCCCAGGACCCAGATGTAGGCCTGGTGCCTTTCACACAAAGAAATTCAAATGGATCACAAATATAATTATATGCAAATCTCAAGCCCCTAGAAAATAGCATAAAGAAAAAAACCTAGGTGACTTTTGTTTTGGTAATGATTATTGATACAGCACCCAAAAGACAGTATCCATTAAAAATGGAGAAACAAGACTTTACTAGCATAAAAAACCATTATATTCTATAAAAGACATTGTTAAGAGAATGGAAATATAGAACAGATTGGAAGAACAGATCTGGAAACAGTTAAGGGACTGGTATCAGAAATAGAAAGAGTTTGTATAACTCTAAAATTAAAAAGCAACCCAACTAAAATAGGTTAAAAAAATCTTCACTACTACACCAAAGATGAGTTACAGATGGCAGATAAGTACATGAAATGATGTTTAGCACCACTTTTGTTTAGTAGCTTAAAATATAAGCCTAGGCATGATGCTATTATATACTTATTAGAGTAGCTAAAGTCCAAAATACCACCAATATCAAATGCTGACAGAGACAGGAAGCAATGGAAGCCCTAGCTTTGCTGGTGCCAATACAAACTTGTATGGAAAGTTAGAAAAGCAATTTGACAGTTGGTTCCAAACTAAAATGTCTTGCTGTAAGGTTTAGAAACTATGTAGGTTTTAATTCACTTGAATAACAACTCTATCCAAAAAGAACTTGAGCATGGATGGCTACAGCAGCTTTATCTGCAATTGTCAAATACTGGAAGCAATCAGGATGTTCTTCAGCAGTCAAATGGACAAAGAGACTGCATTCATACAACTGGATATTACTTAATGCTGCCTAGAGTCTCAAGCAATAAAATAAGCATGGAGATTCAAGAGTATGCTGTCACATGGAAAAAGCCAATGTTTGTGTGTGTGTGTGTGTGTGTGTGTGTGTGTATACATACACACTTGTAAGTATGCTTACCATGACTATGGAGGTAGGGAGACTAGAATATGTGGAACACAGGAAAGTTTTAGAACAATTTATTCTCTGTATCACTGTAATATGGAACGTGTGCCAGTATACATTTGTTGAAATCCATAGAACATACAGAACAAGTGCTAATTTAAATATGGGTTGATATTAATGTATTGACATTGGTACATTATTTATAGCAGTTATACCACACTAATGCAAGATGGCAATGAGCTGAGGATGCGGTGACAGGAGGGAGGTAGAGATGTGGGCATTGCCTGTATTTGTATGTAGGCTTTTGTTTTTTATTTGTTTGTTTATGTTTTTGTAAACCTAAAATTATTCTAAAAAATAAAGAAAGTCTCTTTTAAAAATACAAAATGTGGATAAGAAATGACATTTGTCAAATGGCAAGGAAGGGACCTCTGAGAACCATCTTTCTTCAGTTGAGAAACACTAAAGGGAATGCAAAAGCTCAGAACAGTCTTACAAGGACCATGAAGACCCACAGCTGAAGAGTGGATGGAGTGTGGGGACAGAGGGACTTATTTTTGAGGCCGTGGGGCTTGTAAAGCTACCATGTGCGCAAGGAACCTAGAAAGATACAAGTGCTCATGATAAGCCCTGTTCTTTTTTTTTTTTTTAACTCTTAGAAATATCTTTTTTAATTGATAAGAAACAGAAGAGATTTTTTTTAACCAACTGTACAATCAAAGACATATTAGTTGATGTTGTTGATAGAACAAACTAAAAAGCCCTGTTCTTACAGATGATCTGAGAAGAGTACATTTTCCACCTCTGACTCGTCTTTGGCTTCAGAGCAAGCAGTTATGAAATAAAAGCTAAGGCAGAGTTCTCAATGGCACATGCTGAGGGATTCTTTGACACAAGGCTGGCTTACTGGCCTACAGTGTATGTTCCCTTTTCTATTTATTTTGTTATATTTTATTAGTACTTTTTCTTTTCTTTTCTTTTCATTTTTGTTTGTATAGGAACTATCTTGTATCCATTTAAATGAATATAAAACATAAACATAAAAAGAAAGCACGACTTAGCCACAGCAAAAAAATTATGAAGAGACTGTCCCTGAGGAAGCATAAACCTTGAACTATATTGAACAAAAACAAACAAAACAAAACAAAACAAAACAAAACAAACCTTAGTTTATTTCTCTCTACTCTTCAAAGAAGGCTAAAGAAAACCGCGGGGGAAAAAAAAAACTAAGGAAACAAACCCAAAAAAGTCTCCAAACAGAAAAATTTCAGAGCTATGGTGGTGATGCAATATTGTGAAAATACTGCACACATTCTGAGCCTGGAACTTTTTTTTTAATTAGATATTTTCTTTATTTACATTTCAAATGATATCTCCTTTCCTGGTTTCCCTTCAGGGGAAAAAAACTTGTTCCCTCCCCCCTCTCCCCTGCTCACCAGCCCACCCTCTCCTGCTTCCTGGTCCAGGCATTCCCCTATACTGGGGCATAGAACCTTCACAGGACCAAGGGCCTCTCCTCCCACTGATGACTGACTAGGCCATCCTCTGCTATACACATGCTGCTGGAGCCATGAGTCCCACCATGTGTATGTACTCTTTGGCTGGTGGTTTAGTCCCTGGGAGCTCTGAGGGTACTAGTTAGTTCATATTGTTGTTTGTCCTAAGGGGCTGTAAACCCTTCAGCTTCTTGGGTCCTTTCTCTAGCTCCTTCATTGGGGACCCTGTGCTGAGCCTAGAACTTTTGATGAACCTCATATACTTTGATGCCACTTAAGACTTAGGACTGCTGTCCTGCTGTGCGCTCAGTCTGTTTGCTTAACCTGCCTTTTAAAGAACAATGTGTCAAACGCCCCTACATGTATTGGATCTCCCATGTAATAAACCCTATGACCCCAGCCAATGCATAGCTGTAGTCTTCAATTATGTACTTTTCCATGCCCCTGATTCAGGTAATCCGTGGGTATCATTTGCTGAAAAGAGAAGACAGAAAACAAATGGAAAGCAATCTTATAAAGTGAATATCCTCCATAAATGTTGAAAGTAACATGGATATTACTTGATAAAGAATGATGTTTGTAGTAGTTGGTTTTCTGAAATTATTGGGGTTAGTTGGAGTCAGTGACTTAGTCCTGCTAAACCATGTTAAAGATTGCTATAAAGAATCTTTCATTCTTCCCCATGTGATGCTTTCTGTGCTGGTCATTATGTCCAGAGCAAAGTAGACATAGACACTCTTAGAGACAGATGGAGACACAGGGACACACAAGATAGCATTCAAATAGACACAGATTCAGACTCCTACAACAAACAGAAGGATGAGAGACACAGGGAAAGAGAAATAAAGAATTTAAATTCAGGCATTATCTTGGTTAAATGACACCAAAGGGGAGTGCTTGGAGTTCTTTCTTTAAGTAGACATCAAACATTATTAGTGACTTTGAGTTTATTAATGTGTTCAAACTGTCCAAAAGATACAAAATAGAAATATTGTGACCTAAAAATATAATATCTAATATAAAAACACCTAGACAGTTTCAATATTAAGTCATGAGTAAAGGTAATAAATACACAACAGAAAAAAAAACCAGATATAGAATAAATGACAACTGCCTCCAAAATGACGGCCGCTATGATTGTTTCCAATTGTCGAATACGAGCCAGGTAATAGTGATTGAAAGGGTAATGTAAGCACCATTGGCCAGTCAGCAAACTGGGATCCAAGACTATAATCTGTCTGTCTGTCATCTTTCTATCCTTCAATCATCTACCTCTTCATCCCTCTCTCAAGAGGTCAGACAGTCTGTCTGTCTATATGGATCCTTCACGTTTGATGAAGGTTAATGAAAACAGAGTTGATCCTGAAGTATAATTCTCTTAGTTGTATCAGGATGTTAGAAGGACTCTGAGGCAAGGAGCAGAGGTGATGTTTACCAGCTCGAAGTCAACAGGAGTCATCATAGCTTATACTAGATTCAACTTTACTAAAGTAAATTTCACACAGTTGCATTTTTCACTTAGGCAGCTTGGGTTTGGATATTGGGTGAGATAATGTTCCAGGGTCTCTTTAGCCTTCCCCAAGGGACTCATATATATTCAGGTTTGACCTTCAAAAGTCATTTTGTTTTGCACAGATTGCCCCCCCATCCCATGGATATTGCCTTAATTTCTAAACAGGGATCATTGTAGCAAAGTATTTGTCTATAATAAAAGTGGAGTGTGTTTGAGCCCAGAGAGTCAGCCCCTAGGTATCTACAAGCTCCATATTGCTCCAGAAGGTAACAAATTTTGACTAGTTTTCTGGATATAAAAATTTGTCAATGGGTTAATCTATATTTGTTATTTTGAAGTTGACAAATTAGCTTGTATAGCTTCCCAGTAAGTTCAAGGAATACTAATTCCATTTCTTTAAAAAAATGTCTGACAAAGAGCCAGAAGATACATTTTGAGTAGTATTAGAAAATACCAAACAATTCAATGTATTGCTGCATCTGCCTTGGCAAGAATAATGCTTTTAAAATGTGCATTATCGAATTTTAAGGCAGACTGAAATTAGTTATTCGAGGCACAAGAACATTAAATGATCAAAGGTTTATTGATTTTCTCACAAAACAGGAAAAGCTGACTCTTTCACATGCTGTCTAATGATTGCTTTTGCTCAAAAGCTTAGAGGGTTCTCAGCTCGAGATTCAAACCTTAGATTTATCATTATTCACTTCATAGATATGAATGCCTGAAGTTAAGAAATGACTAGACCTAGCTGTGGATCTTGTCTTGGAGAGATGAGTATCAGAGTTAGGTCAGTGATTACTTAGCTAGCTAAACTTCACAGAAATTTAGGTTGCAGTCTGTGGTTGATATTAATTAATAGTTTGAACACTAAGGTTTAATTGCAGTGCTTAAGGCACAACATTGGATCCCTCATTTGAAATACAAACAAAAGTGGAGCAATACAAGAAAACGTTGTCCTTTAAGGATCTGCCTTTTTCTTTGTGTGTGATTAGGCAGTTTGACTTAACTTTTCATGTTCTTTCATTAGGAGATTAGAACGTTCTAGACTGTGGCTTTTTCATCCCCCTAGTATGAGAAGACTCATATAGATGGTTTGAGTCCTTGTATGTCATGAGGGACAGATTGATGCTTTTGCTTGGAAATCACTAACCTAGTGGGTTGCTCTTTCCTCAGCCAAAGCTAATACCAGCACTGTCTGAGAACTAAAACTTAAACCTCTTGTGGATTCTCCTCGGTAAGCACTGTTGATACAAAACAAACAAACAAAAGCCCCCCCACAAAAACAGTATATGAAGTAAAGACTTAGCCAAGACTGTGACTTCTTTGACAATTAAGTTTGGAACTCTCTATTCTTTTTGGCATCACTTGCATTTAGCACAGAGTAAGACACAATGGGTAGTTTCTGTGAATGAAGGTGCTGATTGTGGTTTTGGTTTCTGCATTTACCAAAAGCGCCACATTAAACCCCAACTAGTTCTTGTCTTCTCCTCAGGTTGAGGTCTTATGTAATATTCTATGAAACAGGTAAAGGAAAAATATGTTACCAGAAATGATGATGCTATTACAAATATTAACATCAGTCCTTACTATCTTATGGGTCAAATAATAGAATCTTCTTTTTTTTTTTAAATTTAAATCTCAAATAAACACATCAAGCACATTTTTTTCTTTCTTTAATAGAAGATAATTTCCAGGTTGGCTGTTATCTTGTATTTAAATTTAGAATTGGAGTTCCAGCATTTTGATTAGAGAATTGGATTCTTAGCTCCACTGTGTCGCTTCATGTATTTCATTTTAATGATAAATTGAATGGAGTCTTCACATATTTTAATGTGTTACCCTCAGAATAGCTACCTACAGATTGACTAAGAAGCAAGGTTCAGCCATGTCAGAACCACACAGGCTGCTAGCATCTGGGGTCCTTAACAGATAATGCCAGAAAGATTTTGTTTTGTTCTTTCTTTTGGCTTCACTCTAAATAGTAGATGATCTTCAGGGAATGCTTTTATTCTTTCCACTTACTTCCCCTCAAGAAAAGTGCATAAGGATTAATAAGAAAATTGCCTATAAATCTATCTGAGCTTCAGAGAGTTGTTGTATATGACTATCCTTTGAGCCAAGTAGCCACCATTTGCATGAGTTCAGCTGAGTCCATTTGGAAAATAATGATATTCCCTCATAGACAGAGGGACTGGAAGGGTGATGATTTATTTTAATAAAGCTTTTAATTGAGTATATGTCTTTATGCATCTTTGTATAGGTATGCGAACATCAGGCCAGGTATTTATGGAGGTCAGAGGGTGTCAGATCTTCTGGAGCTAGAGTTCACAAGCAATTGTGAGCTGCCTGATGTGAGTGCTGGAAACGAAACTCAGTTTCTTTGCAAGAGTAACAAGTGTTCTTAACTGCTAGGCCATCTTTTTATCCCCTACTTTCCTTTTCTATTATTTATCATTTATCTGTCTATCTGTCTATCTATCTATCTATCTATCTATCTATCTATCTATCTATCTATCTATCTATCTATCTATCTA